>JAKLNL010000027.1:152307-420640 GCA_022814505.1 Talaromyces liani
CCCAGAGGAACAGCCCAGAGGAACAGCCCAGAGGAACAGCCCAGAGGAACAGCCCAGAGGAACAGCCCAGAGGAACAGCCAGGAAAATGAGCCTGAGCTGAGAATCAGAAAAACCATCCAATCCTGTCCAATCACGCATGAGCCCACAGGGTACAGCCAGGATATGCAGAGCTATATCCTAGCACTACAACGTTCTCCACAAAATAGATTGTATCCATCAAGAGCAGATTTTGATTTCAACTTTCGCTGCAAGCCTTGCTATCCTGAGACCTTGTCAGTGATCAGAACACTGTATACTTGGAGACATGGCTTGGCCACTCAAAGATACGTATGATTGGATCGATTTTCAATTCTGCTCCTGATCCTATTTCCCTTTTGCCTGTTCTTTGCAAGGCCATGCCAAGGATTACCATCATCTGGTCATGTAAGCATTGGCACCGATTGCCGAAAGCGATAGATCAAAAATTGATATGTTAGTCAGCGCAAGCAAACATTACATCTCTTCAGGCGGAATCATCAAACTGACTGGAACCTTCTGGAATATGACTACACAATAGAACAAAAGGTGACAGAATGGGACGTGGTGGGCGTCTTTGCACGAAATGGGATATTGCACAACGAAAATGGGACTGAGTGAGACACTCGGGACAATGACTGGATGAAGGAATATGCATGGCAAAGTCCACGGCTGCAGCCCTGTCTACTTTGCGCTTGTCAATTTTTTTAATTTAAGAAGACGAAGAATTTCTTATACAACGATATCCTGACTAGTTTTCATGAAATTATCAACAATCCAAGACAAGAGGGCGGCTGCTACTTCAAAATGCATGGCTACCTAACAAGTGTTTCTAAGGACGGGGATCACATGACAAAAATTCTACAGGAGGGGACATTATAAGCCCCACGGCATTTTTGCGGCGCCCCTCATCTTTCGGAGTGACAAAAGCTAGACAGCAAGGTTCCGAAGAGGTATGTGGTGTTTGCACAGATTTGGGGAAAAAAATCACTGACCATTTTCACACCAGTATCGCTATCACCGTGCTAGCCACATAGAACGAACAAGAATCTAAACGATTAAACGGGTCATGACCGAACCGGACGACGCTGTATTCCACAAAGCGAATTCACAAGATGATGATGGATTAGAAGAGGAGGCCAAAACTTTGTTGGTTAGTGTTCTGGAGCTTCCGCATTTACCTATCGCTTATTATTTGATAGGGAAAAGATGTGATACTGGAAAAAGATTACTTCAATGGCAAATATCTGGATTCAGCTATCGCGCCTGCGGTCCTTATCTATGAAAGTGCGGGTGAAGGAGTAATTCATTCTCGCGCCGCAGAAGGCAAAATCGACGTCCTCTCCACTGGACCAAAGGCAGGCAATAAGTTCAGGATCCTTGTTATGACGAACGGTCGGACGTGCCTCGTTTTCAGAAGTGTTTCATTGCGACGGTTCCTCTATCGCGAGTGATCCTTGAAGCATCCAGAGATATTGTACAAACAAATAACTGAATTCCCTCGATACCTCGATGTTGATGCGGATTCCCGGAGGCAATACCAATTTGATGTCGAGATATGGAGATGCTAAATTGAAAAGGGAATAAGGAAGTTGTAGATTCGGTTCGCTCACCCGAAGGAGGTCACAAACTGTTTTAATATGTGGATATTCGTTTTGGTATGCGTCCAGAAAGGTGATGAGTTGAGAGGAATGGAAAGGTATCGTTTCTTCATCTATCGGGTTCACGGTATAATTCTCAAGTGTGGCTAATTTATGTCAGAATATGTTGTATATACCATAGTTTTATGACGAAAAACAAACCTGGTTCAGTAGAAAGTGTAATCTGAAGGCTGGAACCAGTCTCGACTAGATTGCTTTCTTCATAACAATAGTTAGCTTGGAGAGGCAAGACAAAGGGCAGTAAGTAAAGTACCATCCTCAGCTCTCCCAGGAAGGAGTACGGTTTCAGACTTCTCGTTTCGTGGCCGTTGAGGATTATCAGTCTTTTGTGATCTCTTGCGGCCCCTAGATGATTTTTTGGAAGGTCTTAGACGTTTTCTCCCTAGCAATTTAATTAGTAATCTATATATACTTGTTGATCTTTCTCTATCACCTCGATTGCTGGAAAGCTCTCCCTTATCCCTCTTAGCTTCCAAATCTTCAAGTAACTTGTTCGCATGAGACTCGAACTTCTTTGTGGGTAAATTATCGCTCCACCATTGTTCAAGACGTGGGAAAAGCTCTTTGTGCTCTAGCGACGCTAAATCTGTGATAGACGCTGTCGCTGCAACAAGAACGAATAGGACCTTAGCTATTAAATAAGCATTCTTAAGATGTTGTTGGGCTTTTCTATGCCGGCTCAATGTCTGTCGAGCTAGGGTAGGATCGACACTATCGCGCAAAAGAAAATACGATAGCTCCAAGCCATTCTGATCACTTACGTCAAGGTAGGGATTGACGTCTAAAACTTCTTTCTTGTCAGTCAATGACTGAATGAAGTCATCAGTTGATGGCATCCTGGATGGGTTCTTAAGATAAATGAGACAAAAGGCGACCGAAATGAGACAAACTGGGCGGACGACTTCTTTTATGTTGTTCGAAAAAGTGGGGTGATAAGGTATTGCCAAATACGAATAAGACATTAACGGGACACAATGAGACTAATAGTACATCTTGGTCTCAAGGTGAGACATTTGAACAATTGAGCGGGCGATTTAATTGGAGTACGCTAAGAAATAAAGCAATTTAACTGACATGTCGAGCCAATCACTTTGCTGGCACGTACTATGCATGACAAATTTAGCCACGAATCAACTGGATGCTCTACCCGCCTACGACATCTATTTGCTCGCTCTTATGGGCTAGCCGCCTGACTATCATATCCAAGTATTGATACCTAAAAGTTGCTATTCTTAATCTGAATTACCCTATACAAATCTCGACTACCATTCGGTTGCGCTCCAAACAATTCCACTTCAACTCTAGTCGGTTTCTGATTTTGCATAGTTTCACACCGTTGCCAATAGACCATCTTCAACAAGACGCTGACACTTTTGGCGGATTTCCTCGCAATACGCTCTGTCTAAGGGTGTTGCCCGTGGCAGTTCGTTTGCGCCAGGGAGCAGGGATGTCTGCTCGGCTAACTCTTTCAGGGTTGCGAACTGTCCATTCCAACACTGTTCAGTAATCTGGTCTAGACGTCCCCCACTGAGGTCTGGGAACTTCATATTTTGCAGGAGTTCCACTACTCTAGGACCATGATCTTCTCCCAAGTCCTCCCTTTCATATGGTTCATACCCTCGTGTTGCAAAGTAGATGATTGAGCCAATCGCGAATTGCTCAGTCTTAGCACCGCACCGCCCAAATGTACCATTCTCATCGCCGGCTTCAGGACCGAGAAGTCGAGCCCATGGCGGAGCTGCGCCATCGTATCTTGTTCCAATCTCGGCCACACTGTCGAAGTCAGTAAGCTTCAAGTGGTCGTGACCGTCAAAGAGTATATTTGGAGGCCGTATATCGCCGTGTATATATCCTAATGACTCAAGCCAAGCAGTCGCACTACTGAGCTCCATTGCCCAACGTTCAATGGCTGAAACAGGTTCCTTGCCCTTTTGATTTCCTCGCAATCGCTGCTCTAAAGTACCTCCACTAAGATATGCAAGAAAGTTTCCTTGGGGAACACGCAGGAAGCTTTGAACGATATCGGGACAAGGAGAATGTTTCTCGAACAGGTCAAAAATCTCTACCTCTCGGCTGAAGCATTCATCGTTTTGATCGCGTGGAAACTTAAGGACGACACATGAATCAATCTGGTAAACGAACCCTACCGCCCCGATTGACAGGAAGCGGTAGGATGATAATTGAGGCGGAAGTTTGGCAAGCATAATTCTTAGCGAAACGGAAAGTGTTGTATCATCATGAAAGGAGTGGAGGGCGAACCGACGTATTTATAGAGGGAAGCTTTCTTTTGAGAAATTAAGAGTCCTAGGTGGAAAATAAAGATGTTTTTTGTGGAAAGTTGTCACAACAGTTGAAGCTCAGATAGTGCCAGTCTGTACTCGGACTACGTACGCAGATGAACGACAGGCCAAGGGCCCATTTAGCATACAAAATCCTCTTGTGACATCCAATCATCGAGTGCCAACACCAATTCCATGTGCATTGGACCAATTAGATAGCCTTGCGGTTCCATTTACCCGCCGCATCCTTGACATATACCCCACCTGCAATGCAATCGTCGCAAGGGACCCTTTTGCTGGTTTGTCCGAAATATTCTGGACCAGCCTTTTGAACCCCACAACCCCCACATCCATTCCACGGGATTAGTGTCGCGGGTGCATCCTCTTCATGACCGCAGAGGTATTTGACGCTCGGTATGACACTTTTGCACATTTTCAAGGAGGATAAAGTGGTGCGTTCTGATATAACTGGTTGGTTCTTGGCTTGCACAAAATTAGTCATTTCTCCTTCATCTCAGTGTTAGAACTTACCTACTTAACAGGCAACCTATTATTAACAGTCTAGTAAATGATGCTATTAAATTCAGGATCTAGATGGAGAAGTCCTTCTTTATATACGTACAAACGACTTGCTATAGAGTAGGAAACAGTATGAGTCACGAATCAGGAATACGAGTCAAAACTGAGAGCCTTGCGTGGAGGGACAAATCATTGGTCATTGCTCTATGCCAGCTCAGCCTGCGTTCTTCCAGCCTGCGTCCATCCAGCCTGCGTCCATCCAGCCTGCGTCCATCCAGCCTGCGTCCATCCAGCCTGCGTCCATCCAACCTGCGTCCATCCAGCCTGCGTCCATCCAGCCTGCGTTCTTCCAACCTGCCTTTACTTCGCCTGAGATAGACCGTCTTATGTCTACTCTGGATTCACACAATTTTCATCAAGTCCCTGGATAAAAATGGCAGATCAATTCCGTCATTGGCCATGCCCATACTGTTTTGAAGATCAAAGGACGGCAGGTCATCTCCAGCGCCATCTGAATGTTGAAAAAGTAAGCTGGGCAAGTTTGTTATCATCAATATTTTACCTATAGCTTGCAGTTAGTTTCTCGCTCATCTACGAGATCCAATTTGAAACATGACGGAGCTCTTTGTCAGGCTCTTAGCAAGAAAGTCAAGCAGGCATCATCGATGCATACGTTGACATGTCCAGAGACAGACTGCTTGATGTTCTATTCTCAGCAAAGCAGTCTTCTGAGACACTACCATTCCCGTAAGTGAATGCTTTCTGAACGAAGACTATTACAGGATAATCAATGATTAATCGACAAACCTATAGACGTCAAGTACACTACGCTTTGTGCCTGCGGGAAGCGTATGGAGAACCTACGAAGTCTTGAATTGCATATCAGTATTTGCAAGCAAATGATAATAACGGACAACAGCGATCTTACTCCACAGAAAGGCCAGTTATTATTTCTGAAAGAGAGGTTATGCAAGGAGGCAGCAGCAAAAGTAAATGCTCATCTGGGGAAATCAACTACGACGAAACGTAAAAGAAATGACTTGAGTCCTCCTATGGCTAAATCAGGAAAGTCACCAGGGCTATGTGATGATACAAATGACTGTCAGAATTCCGCCACAGACATGGTGGATGTGGCTACTTCAGATTTACCCCTCCCAGATGATCCCATTCCTGATGGATTCGATTGGGATCTCTTGGGCACTGAAGGTTTCATGTTTTCACCACAACTTTGGAGTGGCCCTTACTTTAACATGGGCATAGATACTGTATTGTAATGATATCTAGCAAAAGTCTCACTATTTCTTGCCAGTGATGGTTTTGCGCTTTGTGTAGTACCGCCTGCCGTAGCCTCAATTCATTTCAGAATCCACACGTCACTTCTATTTTCGCACCCCGCAATAAATGAACCCTTCGCATTCTTGATGAAACCAACTGTACTGACCAGCGAAAACTTGAATGAGTTCACTTCTAACGCTACTATCCCTCTGATCCTGGAGGGTAGTGGTTTTATACCACCTATGGTAGCCAACCTTTCCGATGGTTCTATCATCAACTTGGCGGAATCGCCGTTAAACTTTTCAAGGACTGATCCAGTACAGAAATTCCCCCGTGGCCTTTGATGAAGACGTTTTAACCTGAAATATCCAGACCTTTCGCGATGCGGTCCATCGGTACTTTACTACCAGAGATTATTATATTGGATCTCATGTGCAGATTACGAGATTCAGTAAACCGCGTTGGTTGATGTGGGATCCAGAAGGCGAAGATCGACTGATGGTTTATGTCATGTACCAGGATGTAACGATAAGACGAGGAGAATCGCCACCCACTCTGGTCAAGAAAGGGTCCTTGTATGTAACGGCTGAACCTACGATTGTACAAATGCTAACTTTTGACAGAGTTTTATGCCCCGCCAGCTGTCCTGCCTTGCACGTTAGCTCTACCAATCTAGAGAGTGATAGCATAGTTTTGGGATTACCGATACGGGGGAAGTCTGGAAATTTCTAGGTTATGATTCTTCGCTATCGCTTAATTGTCTGCTAGATTATATATAATAGCTTCGTAACTCGCGATATCAACTGAAATGACCATTTCGCTCCGCGACCCGGAGACTTGACCGGCAATCTGTACGGCTAGCATTCATCCAATACGATGAGTTGGTGGAGAATTTAATATGATGCTTCTGATCGCGGAGTAGGTCCTGTATTGTATATTCTGTGATATAGCGTTTCTCGGCAATCTAGATTTCGAATAGTAGCGGTAAGGGACGTCTTCACGGCTGGTAGTCATATAGATTGGTTCCCCCGTCGCTAATTCGATCATACCGTATTTCCTCGATTTGAGCGCATCACCGACCCCGGACAGCCGCTAATTCTCGGACTTAAGGGTCCTGTCGTATCTGGTGTTCTCGTTCGGTGCCGAGTATGAATAAGATAGCGGCGGGCCATTACCATGTTGGTCAAGATTGCGCGGGTCCTAGTTTGGAAAAACGTGGACACGATTAGAAATGAGATGTAATTGAGAGTTAACTCACGCCTTTGCGACTTGCAAGTACCCTTCTCTTTTTTTGCCAAACCATCTTTGAGACTTTTACCCAATATTTCATATGAAGAATGTTGATATGCCAATAGTCGTTCGTCAGATCTTTGCATGATCACGGACCGCTGGACTGATAGGATAGCTGATTTAAGTTTGCTACCGGGAAGACCATTCATTATTGATAATGTTCGGCATAATATAAATCTTACAGAAGGGCGAATCCCCGGAAATGATCCTCCACAACATGTATTCCCCAACAGGACAAATAAACAATCAACCTATTTCAGATTTGGGTAGCACGCAGCAAGAGATCTTATGGGCACCTGGCACAAAGGGCAGGGCTTGTTGAAGAGCATCTCCCGCTGCAGAAGGTCTACGACACAGTCATCACAGATAAGGTGCCCACACTGGACGAACGACCATTTCTCCTCCCCTCCCCAGCAGACTGGACATTCCAGGCTCTTACGGGCCTCTTGCTTGTCGAGAAGTTGTTGGAGCCTGCGATTCTCCGATCGCAAGAAACGTAAATCTCTTCGGAGTCCGGCAATCGTATTACTGAAGGATCCACACATTCTTTGGCATTTCTTTAGAAGGCCATACTTTTGATAGTTAGCAGAGAAGCATGGTGACAACGTTTCAAGCTAAGACTTACGCTTTTAGAAGAACTACCAGTAGATGGTTCTGAAGCATGTTGATCGTGGCATATCATGTCGGATGATAGATAGTCTGACTGACGATCATCACCATGGTCTTCAATGACAATGACTTCCATTGTGCTGTGAGCTTGCGCACGACGTGGCTGTGCATCATCTACAACTTCGCTGAAGCGTGTGCGATGTTGGGACTCCATTGTATCGCTAAGGGCTGAGCGCAGTGGCTGACGTGATGTGGAGAGAGTGTGGAAAATGGAAAGGAAAGAGAAATTCATTCCGTCGAGGAAGGGAGGGAGGAAGGCTTATATACCACGACGACCAGAGTCCCCGCTAGTAATCTGCATGTTGACTGAAGCCAGGTCACGCGGAGCTTAATCTCAGCATGCAATCCAGCTCGCATTGTAGTTGCAGCGAAGCTCCTTCGTCATCCAAGATACTACCCGTCCGTGCTCGCTTCCGATCGCGACCGCTCTCTGGAAGGCTCCGTTTCAATTTCGTGCAGAAGTGATTCTGAAGGGAACCTTCCGAGCGACCAGGAAAGAATGTAGCGATCGTCTTCCACGGCAGATGGTTACGTCTTAACCGCACTAGGAGCGCATCATCCTCCGACGAGAACCGGTCACCTTTCTGACTCTTGGATACGTAGCAGTCCTGTGTGAAACTTTCGTCTCTCGACGGTGACCAGCTTCCGTCGTCAGTGTTGAGAGAGGGATCAAACCCGGCCAAGTCTTTTTCGTCGTCGTTGCCATTTACCACGAGAGCGTGCACAGGTGACAACCGTTCGATTGCGTCGCTTCGTACCAGTGATGAAGTTCCATCGTCTGTAGACTCCGACAAAAATTCAGTTTTCGTAAAGAAGCTCAAGGTGTAAGCTAGCTGATCGCTGTTTCCGTGAACGGTGAAGACGCCATGTATTTGTCGAGGATGACCGCAGTGGGTTGCATCCACAACAGGACTGATAACGGGGTAATGCGGGCAGGTGCTGAGGGTCGGAACCAGATCAGGTATATTTTGGCGATTTGTATCGATCGAATCCGTTGCATTAAGACGTCGCTGATTGCCGAAGTGTTCGTCATACTGCTCGAAAGGATCTTCTTCGCTTTCACGAGTCTCGACGAGATCCGGAAATGGTCTTCCTTCCTTGCTGTTCGTGGCTTCCGCGCTGTGTTGATCTGTCTGCGTTCCTCTGTCAATCAATGTGGCTTCCGGGTGATCGGTCTGTGTTCCGGCTTCAGTGTACGTGATGTCGACAGGATCGACAACAGCCAAGTCATTGTGAATGGGATCGGCGAAAGTTGCCGAGTCACTGTGAATTACCGTAAAGTTGCGAATAGGCGGCGTAAAGGACGATGAAAAAACCGGTCGCGCATCAATGTGATCAGCGCTGTCATGTTGTCTGCAGCCGACGGTAAATGGAGCGCTGCCAGCTCCTGGCTGAGGTTGCCCGAAACTACCGAATTCACTAGGCGCGGGGTTTATATCGTGATGGGTTGCAGCGTGAGATACGGTCGCGTTGGGCAAGTGCTTGAGTGGCGCGAGGAGTCCGTTGACAGAATTATGATCAACATCCTCCAGCCGATCATCTGTAAAATCGGAGAAGAGACTGTGAAGAGAGTCGTCGTTGTCACTCATTTGAGCCTCGTCTAAACAGTCGTCTCCCATCGCAGAAGTAGAAGAACTGGTCTCTCGCTGGAATGCGGGTTCCGTTGGCAGAGTCGGAAGTATTTTGTTTGCAGCGTACATCATACCATAGCTTCTGTCGGACGTAGGTTCCGAAATATCAACGACATCTCGATTAACAGGACCATGAGCTTGCGGATTGAGGCGCGGAGGGCGCGGACAAAACCGTTCCTTGTTTGAAAATCGATTCGCGGACCCATTGGGGTCGTAAAAGATAAATTTACTCATCGTACAAAAAATAGGTCTCAAACAATCTCAAACAAAGAGGAGTAAGTGTACACCGCGAAGGATTGACAAGCAATGCAACCAGATGCTCGCTCTTATAGCTTCGTAAATCCATCTAGTCGGCTTTCAGAAACCATCTGTACCCCACGACGTCGCTCAATCAGCCGTACAACTTTTACGACTCTTCTCTCTTAGCACGTCCACTCTCTGCGTTCCTAGGTCTCTTGTTCGGCTGCTTCATTGCGCCACTGCCACTCAGCAATCGAGAAAAATCTCTCCGGTCTATGGATCATACACGATCATGAAGTTGCCGATCCCAATCAAATCGTCGAGACGAGAATCCACCGTCGACATACACTAGCCAATTTCCGTCCAGGGTTCAAAACGAATGGAAAATTGTTGTCGCCTCGGGCGGATGTCTCGAAATAATAGCATAATAGCTCATGACCTTCAGCTGAAAGCCACGTACGCTCGCCATGACAATGTAATCCAGGAGCGCGCAATTTCATAGGCTCACGCTCCACCGCAATGTGACGCTGGCTGCATCAAGCAGATGAAGCTCGGTGGTGGCGGGTCCAATACCTTCAGCGAGCCAACGGCGAAGCTCCATTCGGACGGTGCGATGGTCGTATAGAGATCATCCCCTCCTTCATCCAAAACACCACCAATGGAGTGCAATGCCCGTTATTCAGCTGAGGAGGTTTTGCAGAGTCGTGTGCAGCAAGGCGCTCGCTCGGCCGCTACTATTCGTCACACGTATCACAGATGTCGCTATTCACGTACTGATGTCTCATCAGCGATACAACGCTGGCTCCGTTAAGCAGGTATTGTCCGCTGCAACTGCGTAAACTGTGACGTGTCGATAACACCTGAAGTAGAACGTTGGCAATGCCTAATTAGGCGAGTCCATGAGTCGGTGAGCGATAACCAGATGCAGGGACATCGACAAACCGAGAGTTACCCGATCAAGAAATGAAAAATGACCAAATTAGGGTAATACTCAGAAAATGACCGGTGTGATAACGCCGCATCAGGAAGGTGTCGGGGAAGATGTCCATTGATGTCGATGTCGACCTGGACTAGAATCGCCAAATCGAGAAAGTCTCGCCGATGCACCACAACGATACCGATAAGCAAGTATTCTGGAACAAGGAGGTGGCGGGCGACCTAAAAGAGACAAACCCGATTCCACGAGGCAACATCGCGCTCAACACAAAGGACGACGATACAGTGGTTCACATCGTGCCGGAAATGAAAAGAATCGAGAACTGGCAGAAGAGAAACTGGATATTGCAGCACAAGATCCAATTTGGGCAAGCAACGAACGACAAGGGAAGAGGTAGGGGGTTAGAGAGTTACGACGGTGGTTGTGGTGTGTAAAGTGGTGTCGTTAAAACGGCAAGTGATGGCGGTTTATATAGTCGCGCGCGGTGGGTCCGAGCACGGGCCGGGCGCTTCACCGCAAATGGCGATGCGGACGAGGCACGATTTCCCGTTGCGGCGACACCTAAAGGTAAATTACAAAGTATAGCACTCATACTAATCGCTCCTTTAAGTTAAGAACTACGTCTCAAACCCTGCAGAATCAGAACTTCCCTATTCTTCAAGCAATCGACAGACAGACCTTTCCGACCTATGGTGCTTATAATGTCCGCCTTGAGCTTATAGACATAAACGGTGTCCGAAGAGAAAGAAACCCGACGTCCTTATATCGCAATCGACCAAGATCCTAACGACTGTCGAAAAAGTTCGGTATTGAACTCAATGATGAACCATTTCACGAGATTCCAACTCCATCGACTTTGGAAGACCCTCGGGCAGACACCGCGCAGGGTGATACCAGCCCAACGTGATCATCGCAACGAGCATTGGCACTGCCTCGAGAACGTACAGAGGCCACTCATGATTCCAGGTATAGGTACCTATGCCCATGGAAAATTCAATGAGTCGATAGAGCAGACGCATCTATTGTCGGTCAGTATTCTTGTTCGGCTGCTTCCGCTTCCAGTGGAGAGAGAGAGTTACCGTGATGAAGAATCCGGCAATGTATATCCCCCTCAACACCGACCTCACCTCGTCTCTCCCCGACGACTTGGTCGGCGCAACACGAACATCATACCAAATCACAAGACCAAGGAACAGCACAAAAGTGACAAGCTGCAACCCCAACCCAAAGATAAGCACCCCTATACCGGCATCTTTGGTTGATCCCGTCCAATTATTCGAAGAAGCAAGTCCACTTCCGGACGCCTGTGTGAGGAAACTGAAGACATCCGACATGACAAAGACTCGCGGGATCCAAGTCGACGACACCCTCCCTCCGAAAAGGACTCCTCTTTTTCCTCCACGCGTATTATCCATGCTGCTGCCGATAAGCCTTCCGATTAGAATATACAGACTCGCGCACACGAGAACAGGCGCAATCACAATCAACGACGACGAAGTCGCGTACAGCCCAACGTCATCCGGCTTCTTGACACTAGCAGCTCGAATCGCGTACGCCGCGATTTCGATCCCTGCACCGATCACGATGGGCACGAAGTATCCTACCCGATTGTATCTGCCGCTGAGGTACGGGGCGATGACGGACATGTACAAGTGGTAGCCGAAGGGGAGCATGTAGAGAATCGCAAAGAGAATGGACGCCGCCAGGGACGGGTCATAGAAGTATATGGATTCGGCCATTGTGAGTCTGTTTTCAATGTTGTTTTTGCTTTTCAAGGGAACTGATAGAAGTCTTGTAGTTATATTCGATATATCGAGATCTACCTGGAGATTCATTACGACTTTATATCTTCTCTTCCATCCATGATTAATATCTATTTCTTCAATTCTTTGAAATTGATGCTATACCTGACAAACCTGTATCTATGTATAGACATATCGACGGATAGACCAATAGGCTTGCATGCCGAGACTCGTATTCGCACTTCGCACTCGCTTTTTGTGTTCTTGTAACTTAAATATCTCGTTGCCTGTTGAGCCGCTGTCGATCTTGCTTGGATCCCGTAGCTCCTCAGCCATTTGATCTGGGTTCGTTAGGCAGCGACGATACATACCGTTATGGTGTCGATGAATTCTCGCCGAGTGCGAAATGCGAGCGAATTGTTTTGAGGATAGTATCTCTCCGCGTGCGAATCGAATGTTTGAAAATTGCGTGTCCAGATCTGGTCGGACTTAAATTTAGTAAGAATCAGAGCATTGATTTGGGAATAATGCACTTCCGATCAATTTGGAGCGTTTTGGAATGATCATTTGTATCTTATAACTTTTGGTAAAAAAAATTTCTATACTCTTCCCAAGGGACAAGAACAACAGAAAATGATCTATGTGAGACATTATCATGATTCAATAAAGCTAAGCAGATCTTTATTGACCTCGTCAACATTGATATTATGCAGAGCGTGAGAACCCCCTTTCATGTTATAAATCTTTAAGCCGCCCTTAGGCAAAAGTTTTACTGACTTCAGACCAGCCGCCTCGATGGGAACAACCTGATCATCATCACCATCACCGTGAAGCACCCCAGCAACGGAAATATCAATCATTTTTCAAAATCATCCGTAAAATACGTTTCCGAGAAATCCTTGATCCAGTCGTATGCTGCTGACCTTGAAGCTGGTGTTGCCAACCAGCTCCGAATCTGACCTTGTGCACCGGGTCGATTTCACCCAAAGAATGGTCCGCTGGGGTCATCCAGAGAGAAAGAATTGTGCGCGGTCTTTACGCATCGCATGGCATGGCCTTGTCGGAAGGAGTCGAAAACGGACTTGTCTGTCCCTTCGGGGTTATTACTCGTCTTTCACCATTTCAGGAGGTAGAGCGCCAACGAGAACAGCATTCTTGAATCGACTCGTGCCATGTTTGCGCCCTAGATAATTCGTAGCCTCGCCTCCTCCATGGGAATGACCAACCAACCATCACCGCATCTTTAACCATTTGAGGGAGGCAAAAAGCTCCTCAAGATCATCGACAAAGTTTGTCCGTATTGTGTTCCCATCCCGGGTCTGACCTGGTCCACGCCGATCGTGCGCGATAACGGGCAGTCATGATCGGCTAGTATAGAGCATCTGGGTTTTCCTAATTGTCACTGCTCAGGGGTCAGCTGTGGGAGAAGGTGAGGTTGCCCAGTCCTTGTAGGAGCGCTCAGCTCCATCTCGAAGCGTTAAGTATGGCATGGTTGAATGCAATACCTCAAGGGTAGGTGTCACAGATACCTAGGTATGCTCACTTCAGAATTATACCTAGGCAACCACCGAACTTTGAGACATTTGAAATAATAATCATCTATATAACTAACAATAGCAGACGAAATACTATCATAGCCTCACCATAAAGTCATGAGGACGTCCTATAGTCATGGCGTCATATTGCCATTCCAAAGGACTGCAGAACAGTATAAATCAATCTCCAACCAAGATTTGATTACTTAGACTTGACCTAGAAGTTTTTCTGGGGATTTGGCTGCGAACGGCGAAAGAGGTAGGTATTTTGTCTGGCGAATCAGCCTCGCCTCGGTAGTGAAAAGGATGTGACCGATGATACATTCGGGATTTTGTGAGGAAATTTCAGAGTTGCCTAGCAATCTATGTACCAGTAATCTATCTGAAGAAATCCCGGGCACGATCGCTGTATCAGATCTGACGCGATTTATTGCCGACAGTCGTAACAGCCACTGGTATATGCTCCCTGCATATGTAATCAAGATGTTTTGCGCTTGCAAATAGCTTTGCCTCAGCGTTGTGCGATGTCATAACGTGGTCTCATAGTTCTGTTGTGGCCATCGTGTCCAACCGCTATGCCGATATCTTCTGATGTATCTGCCTCATCTTCATCTTCTGCCGGGAGTATTCATTTCAAGGCATAGCCTATCGGCCATCATCAAGTCGGAATCTCGTTTCGACGCGCCATGTCGGGGGGCGTTTAGCTGGCGCCCGCACAATATCTCCTCGCATAGGCTAATATCCAATCGATCGTCTACCAATTCACTTCCCTCCTATTATTTTTCTTTTTGCGTCATCACTTCCCCAACTCCTCCTTCAAGACATCAACATCCAACTCCTCAATTACTCCCAACACAACACCCAGCGTATCCATAAACCCATTCACCGAAACCCGCAGCATACGATTCGTCGTGGCGCGGTAGGTCGTCTCCAGCACGGTCTTGCTTTCTTCAGTCGCATCATCACCCATATTCGAGTCCGGTGATTTGAGCGCAAAACTTCGGTGCACGAGCGGAGAGAGCTCTTTGTCGACGCGAATGGCTTGGAGGGCTGCGGAGGCGAGGCGGTTGGTGGGGAGGGGGATGGAGATGACTCTGTGACGCTGTTAGCCGGGGGATTTCTGGTTAGAGGATGCGGTTGAAATACAGAGAATAGGGAAAGTCAGTTTCAATCTGCGTTGTTGATGCCATTTTGAGTATGTCGAGTGAGAGTAGTCCACTAGTGGTTGTTGAAGTGAGATTGAACGATAGAAGAAGTCCAAGTTTGAATGTGCGGGGCAGCTGCAGCAAGCCGATTGTCGTCATGCCGACCCTTAGCCTAACCCTAACATCAAATTACATCGTTCAGCTTAACATCGACAAAGTTGATCGTTGACTAGAGCTGTTTTCTGAATACGTAAATAGGAAGATGTTTACCCAGGTATGTATGGTCATTGAGAGACATTGTCCCAGACCTCGGGAAGCTACGTAGAACATTGAAAGCTGTTTGTGGTGCTCCGATATCAAAGATATATATTGATTTGAAGGGACTTAACCAGGTCAACGGGTGCGACAGAGAGAGCCATTTTAAAAGCCAAAGACTACCTAATGTGCATATATAGAATTCTAACCAACAATATTTGACCGCTAGGGTGTCATACTCCAAAAATACTATCGAGGATGAAAACTATACAGAAAGCTAACCTCGGGAGTCTATGGTGTTCACTGTCAAAGTTGGCGACTTTGTATTATGTAGAGTCGGTCGCATCACGGATGGCTCCTACTAGGGCCGGAGATGGTGATGTCTAGAATGTCATGTGCTAATTAGTTTGTTGTGATTGTATTGAGCTTGGGCGGAGGTTGATATAAGATACTACGTACGCAAGTAAGCGACATTACCTGGGGTCAATGTTAACATGGATGTCGGCGTGGCGGACTCATCAAGAATGAGTACATCGGAACATATGTTTGCGTCACCTCGACTACCTCGGTGCTTGTGTACTATATATCTTTGTCCAAAGCCAATAGTGACATTCTGTGATATGAATCCCTTTGAATGTTTCCCATCACGGCGGCCTGAATGCTGAGGCATTAGCGTTGCCGGGTCAACTGATCCGCGCTAATCCCCAACGGGCCGATCATAACACGCCAGCCAATCACAGGCCGCACACCGGGTTTTGGCCGTTTATTATGATTCTGGCTCATCTTCATGCTGCACCAAAATAACTACAACTACTTACCCTGCTCCAACCTCCTGCTCCATCTTTTATCCTCGACTCACCTCTTCCTCGCTTTCTGCTTTCTAGACTGCCTACGAATTACTTCAGTATCCATCTGTTGTATCGCATATCCTCGACTAACATTCTTATTCTTCTGTCAACGTCAATTGCAGCCAGGTTATACCGTTTTTTGGTCATGCGAGGTCAATAAACTGATCTCTTGCTTCAGATTTACTTCCGACACTGTTTCTGGTCGATCGTGAAGTACTAAACAGCAAGAATCAACATTGACTTAGGAATAATCATTCAGTCCTGCCAAACTCGCCATGCCGTCGCACGCCTCCCATGCTCACGGCCAGGTGATCGAGTACATCCAAGGTAAGCAATCAGTCTCCGATTGTTTTGAATGGATACTAATGCATCGCAGATCGTCTGTATCTTGCTTCGTACTCGTCCGCACCTGATCCTTACGCTGCCTTCCCATTCCCGGCCCAGGCTTCTTCCCCTGCGAAGCGTACAGCAAAAGCGTCGCAAAGCCCCGTACGAGTCGCAAAACACAAACTCCCCGTGTACTTTACCGTCGACGACACACTCCTATACAACGCATTCCACGCGGATTTCGGTCCACTGCACATCGGCCACCTGTACCGATTCGCCGTTCATTTCCATGAGATCCTTGGCGACCCAGCCAATGCTGAGCGGCCAGTGGTGTTTTACAGCAAACCTGATCCTCGGAGCCGCGCGAATGCTGCCTGCTTGGTCGCGTGCTATATGGTGTTGATTCAATCGTGGCCTCCTCATTTGGCTCTTGCGCCTATTGCGCAGGCCGATCCTCCATACATGCCTTTCCGCGATGCCGGATACAGCCAAGCAGATTTCATTCTCAACATTCAAGATGTCGTGTATGGTGTGTGGAAGGCCAAGGAAGAGTCTCTGTGTGGATTGAAAGATTTTAGTTTGGAAGAGTAAGTCACCCCCCGAATTGAAGATAGCTTGATCTGACGATATAGGTACGAACGTTATGAGCGAGTTGATATGGGTGATTTCAACTGGGTGACTCCAAACTTCATTGCATTCGCCTCGCCTCAACAACAACCCGTCGCCCCAGTCCCCGCCAACACCCCCGAATACGCAGCTCTGCCGTCGACCGTAGCTGAAGTCCTTTCCTCCAAACTTCCCGTGCCATTCAAGAACGTTTTGACACATTTCTCATCCAGAGACGTCGGCTTGGTGGTCCGACTCAATTCTGAGCTTTACTGCCCTTCATACTTCACTGCGCTCGGCATCAACCATATTGATATGATCTTCGAAGACGGAACATGCCCACCACTCCCATTGGTTCGACGATTCATCAAGATGGCACATGAGATGATCACCGTTCAGAAGAAAAATATCGCTGTTCACTGCAAAGCTGGACTTGGCCGTACTGGTTGCTTGATTGGCGCATACTTGATCTACCGACACGGGTTCACCGCAAATGAAATCATCGCCTTCATGCGCTTCATGCGTCCTGGTATGGTGGTTGGACCACAACAGCACTGGCTTCATCTCAACCAAGGTGCTTTCCGTGAGTGGTGGTTCGAGGATACCATGCGCGAGAAGTTGGCCATGACTGCGCCTGTTACACCTGGCCGACAGGTCAACAAGCAGCGTTCCAGCAACGGACAGACCATCACACCTCCTCAGCACAACGGTCACTCCAAGAGGTCAGCGTTGGGGGAAATTGACAACAACGAAGCTTCCAACTACAACACCGACGAAAACTTGCCAGCGCCGACGCCCGGACAACCTCGCAAGTCTCATCGCAAAGACTCTCGTCATCACCCATATGCCCGGAATGTCTCGGGCGCATTAGCTGTCAATGGAGAGGCAGACAAAGAACGCGCCTCTAGCAAACGGACTCAGCGCGCGGGAACTGAACAAAGCGAAAGTGAAGAAGAAATCCAGATGCGTTTACTTGCCAAACGGGCCTCGAGATCACCCAGTGCGTCACCCAAGACGCGATCAATCAGCTACTCCACCACAGTTACTACCAGCTACGAAGTACACGAAGACCGGGAGAATTGGGTTGAAGCTGCTGTGGTCACGCAAAAAACCCCCACAAGCAAGGGCATCGCCATGAGCAAAGTCCGCTCCAGCCCTCGACGAGTCACCGACAGCAAAAGCGAAACCAAAGGTATCCGCAAGATTAGCGGCCGAGTGGGCAGCGTCGGCACTGCTTCCCCGACACGGGTGAAGTAAGTCCGCGGTGCTTCGACGTCTCATGAGTTATGAATATGACTTTATATACACATTCTACTCTGCGTTCTGTGTTATAGGCTGTTTTGAAGGTTATTCTTCTCCTATAGATACCGGTCGGCAAATACCTCGTATTCTGTCGACTATCTTTTCTTTGATCTACTTTTGGATGGTTCAATTTGGTTAGGATGGGACGAGTCAGGCGTTGTCGGATTGTTTCTTTCTTGCTCAGTCTTTCTGCTAGTCAGTCAGTCGAGCTCTAATTTCTTGTACTCTTTTTTCTTGCAGCTGCGAATTATGAGGATTTCAGATTGCATGGAGTTTGTTGATGATTGATTGATTGCTCTTGTCTTGTACTTGTACAGCTCGTGTCTTGCTTTGCTATGACTGAGAATCTTGTACTGAATATGAATAAAGATACATATTCCTATCCGCTCTTTGTGATGAATTGTCATTGCGTAGGTAGACTAATTCAGGCACATTCTGACCACACAAGTCTTGATATTTCATTCCTGCCTCTCTCACCACCTCACAACTCACCAGCCGGCGACATACAAGTCCCCTAACAAATCATTAGTTTCCTCTCTCCATCACACATCTGAGGAGAAAAGAACTCACCATCAACCTACAATCCCTTATCCCCCCTCCCCCCTTCCCTCCCATTTCCAGCCCATTAGCACAAACCTCCCTCCTAAACCACCTCATCCCCTCCAACACACTCCCATAAAACTCCCCCTGCCACTCTTCGTCGCGCTCACAATCCATGCCCCCCTCCCCCAAATGTTTTAGGTCTGTCGTCACTTTCCTAAGTGCCTTATCACGACATTTCATCGTCCCCATATCCAATTTCTCCGCACACAGGTTATGTCTTCCGGAACACTCAATGATCTCCCTAAAGTACCTCAAATGGGCGGATCGCGCGCTGCAACTGGGTTTGTATTGGATGTTGATCAGGTGCGGCAGAAAGTATTCGGTGAGATGGTACGTGTCGCTGGGGAATGTGCCCGGTTCGCAGCCCAGGCTGCAAATTTGCTGCCATTCGTGGGATATGGCGTCTAGAGAGGGTTGGTATGGATTTACCTCTTCTTCGTCTTCTTTGTCTTCGATGGGTTGGTGGTGCGGTGTTGTGGTGTCGTTGGAGGAGTCGTCTGTGTTGTGGGAGAGGGTTGTTGTTGATGAGGGTGATGATGCTGCTGTTTCGGCGCCGGAGGCGGTCTTGTACAGAAGCAGGGCTGAGAGGATAATTTTGGAGAGATGCATTCTGTCGTCGATTGCTCGTCGGCAAGTTTAGGATTTGAAAGGCGTTCAGACCGAGAGACAGTTGTTATAGTTTGGAAACATCTCGAGATGAAGATGAGAGAAATCGTAGGTTGAAAGAGAGATGGAATGGTATATCTGTCTTTATTTGATGCATTCCATGCTTGCCCTTGATTATCAATTCTCTTTGCAAGGGTTTCAGGCCTCCTCTACTCCTGGGCTTCTCGGTTCTTCCATGGCAGTCATCATGCCTTGTTTATTTGAGGAATGCGTCTAGCCCTAACCCAACAATATCCCTAAATTAATTACAGCCATACACCCCAGACTTATCGATTATTGTCTATACAAGCGACGACACAAAGCGTTAATTATCTACTTAGAGTACGCCCAAGCGGAAAACCGCATCTATCTCATATACGTATAGGGACTGGTCGTGGGAACAATAGCCCTTGCGTTTCGATATGATATGCCATCATCTATCAAGGGATGAGATGAGGATTTGAATAACCAGTACGGATCACTTCCACCCTTGACGAGACCATACCTGTAAATAAAATCCCCTACCCCAGACAGACTCTGACCTGACTTATGCTTGTGACGCCACGGCGACTCTTGTCTTAGGGTTAGTAGTTAGTTAGGCTGAACATGTGAGCAGCTCCCTATAACCCTAACTCTCATGAGCTGCCCGACAAGTCTTTCAACCACAACAAGAGAGCTCTTTTAAGGCGGAATGGCCGAGTGGTCCAAGGCGGCAGATTTAAGTCACGTGACTTTTCAAAAATGGGAAATTGCGCCCTTTTTGTCGATTTCACTGATGATCCCTGCTCCCGAAAGGGGCGCGCGTTCGAACCGCGCTTCCGTCATTAAAATATTTTTTATATTTTAACCCTAACCCTTACACTAGGGTACCGCTACCTGAACGTGCCACCACCACATGAGATCATTCTGAATCATAACGGACCGAGTCTATTTTATTGATGGGCAATTTGGTTCTTTTATTTTTGTATTTTGCATCTTTCACTGAAACAACTGAACCGAGCGAGTATAAGTGATATTGCTGTGTTTTGTGCTTCGTCTTGATCAACCGACAAACAACATGCCGAGATTTAAACCTGGACAGTGGGTTGAGTATAGTCCTATCGACAGTATGTCTTCTATCGTTCGCGTGTTATGGATCTAGACTGATTGTTCTTTTGATAACAGATCCGTATCGACACAAGGGCGTGATAGACTCGCTCGTCAAAGACGATGAAGGGAAGCCTACGGGTCGATATATGGTATCCCCCTGACACGATCCTGTCGCGAACTTCGGAAGGAGAAAACGGATTGGCTGACAAATGTGTGAGCTAGGTCAAGGAAAATGACATGCAAGATCAGCTGCAGACTGTGAATGAGCGATTTATTTACAGGGTTGTGGAAAAGGAGAAGGAGAAGCCGCCTGAAAAAGTCCGCTATCAATACAAGGCGAGATCTAAGTCGAGGGATCTGGAATAAGAAACTAAAAACGTGGGACGAGTGATAATTTCACTGTCATGTTAGTGTGAATAGAGACAGTATTTTCAACAGAATCTATCATCTATGAGATAGAGTTATTCAGCAAAGAATCAACTCTTAGGGCTCGGTGCTAACTAAAACCTGCAGTACCTATCGCACACTTGGACATTGTACATTTTGCGGGGAATAAACACCAGTAAAGACCAATCCCTCCAGCATCAAGTCACGCCCATGATAAATAGGCAGTACCACCGTCGTTTCACAAATGCAACCTCACTAGCAGACAGACCCCTTTTATGCCATCATAACCCAGGCCATGTGCTCCTGAAATCATACCAAGCATCAAATCAAAAAGGAGAACATCCCCTCATTTCCCCAATTTAAATTCCTGCAATTATGCCAAACTACTTTTAAGTACAGGGATCGACAGCGGGGGGAGAATTTAGCAGCCACTGACTAAAGTCAACCGTTATAGCCTATCAGATGCCCAAAGTCGCACAAAATGACCTGATCGACAGCCGTCTACCCCTCGGTCGATATCCTCACCGATGCAGGCCAGTGGTCAAAAGACCGAAACCGGGATAGGGACAAAGCGGGGAAATTATTTTTCTTCTTGATAATTCCGTCATAAGATAAGGATCAGCGTCGGCAGGGAAGATCTTGTAGACATGTGGATGAGATGAGATTTTGATTCGGCTACTAGGCAGACTGAGAGAGGGTGTTTACTACAAAAGGAGGGCTTCTCTCATGCGAGGAACGCCCAGGAAAAATTACTGAAGAGTGTCGCATGTGATAGCTACCGAAAAATCCCTGATGAAGTCTTCTCGGACCGATTTTACTTGGTCGTGTATACTCCACCCAAAAAGGCAAGCAATAAACATTAGGGCTAATGAGCCTGCCTTTATCCATTTCAACTTTTCATCTCAAACCGCTGCAAAATGCAACGTCATTATATGAAATTATTGACTAAATCGACTGTCATGAGGCTATTTTCCGCGACCAAAGAAACATGTACCATCGCATTTATGGCGTCAATCATGCGGTCAACCTTCCATCCTACGTAGTTTTTGTAACCTTCAGTCATGAGACCATCTCGGAGCAAATTTTGATTCCTTTATGATGGATTTTGAATGGATCCGCTCAACGAGTAGCTATTTGCTCGCTAGAGCCTGATCATATACCTATGTAGTACTACTAGTTAGTAGTTGGTTACTAGGATAATTTCCTCCCCTCATCCCTTGTTTGATTTGTTATGGACGCTGGTCGATCCGAGAGTCCGCATGGCAAGCAGCCGGAATGCATACCACCTATTAAATATCGTGATTGCCCAGTGGAAGGGAAAGTGTGGAGAAGAGAGGGAATGTTGATAAATATACTTGTACATAATCCTGTTTATCCCCGTTTCAAATTTTCGAATTTTTGTAGTTTCGTTGCGCGCTCGCAAATATAGCTTCGCGATGTTGTGGAGGTCAATTCTACTTCTCCCCGTACTGGGGATTGCTGCCACAGCTGCTTCTATTGATAGTTGTCCTGGTTACACATTGACAAATGTCGCCGAGTCTGATAGCCGAATCACAGGAGATTTAATCCTTGCTGGCAGTGCGTGCAATACCTACGGCGAGGATTTGAGTCATCTCAAATTGCTAGTAGAGTACCAAACAGGTAGGTTTATACACACGATTAGGGAGAGTAACGGCTAACAGGAACAGATTCACGACTACACGTCAAAATCTACGACGAAAATGAACAAGTGTACCAAATCCCCAAATCAATCCTGGACCCTCCATCGGGACAGCAGGATTCATCTTCCCAGAAATCGGATTTGGTGTTTGAGTACACCAAAAACCCTTTTTCGTTTGCTATCCAGCGCAGTTCTAGTGGAGAAACTATCTTCAATACCTCTGGTACAAACTTGATTTTTGAGAGTCAATATGTGCGCTTGCGTACTTCACTGCCACAGAATCCCAACATCTATGGTTTGGGTGAGGATTCAGACTCGTTTAAGCGAGAAACCACTGGTTACACGCGTACATTGTGGAATACTGGCCAAGCGTTTCTGCCAACTCATTCGAATCTTTATGGCAGTCATCCAATCTATATCGAGATGAGAGACGGCCAAGCCCATGGTGTGTTTTTGTCGAATAGTAATGGTATGGATATCAAGATCAACCAGACTGCTGAAGATGCGCAATATTTGGAGTATAATACACTCGGCGGCGTGCTTGATTTTTACTTTTTGGCTGGTCCTGCACCGGCTGATGTTGCTCGTCAGTATGCCAGTGTTGTTGGTGTAGTATGTCTCCCCATCATATCATGTTTGAAGCATAGCTAATGCATAGATATAGCCCGCACAACAATCATACTGGACATATGGCTTCCATCAATGCAAATACGGCTACCAAGACGTTATGTGGGTTGCCGAAGTAGTCTACAACTACTCACAAGCCAGCATCCCCCTCGAAACCATGTGGACAGACATCGACTACATGGACCTCCGACGCACATGGACACTTGACCCAGATCGTTTCCCGCTGCACAAGATGCAAGAATTAGTTGCTTACCTGCACAACCATGATCAACACTACATTATGATGGTTGATCCTCCTGTATCCTTGAATGATAGCGTGTCATACGATGCTGCAGTAAATGCAGAGGTACTCATCAAAAATGACGATGGTACCACATTTGTGGCTACTATGTGGCCCGGAGCGGTGTCGTATGTTGATTGGTTGCATCCGAATGCGCACTCGTTCTGGAGTGGACAGATTGGTTCGTTTTTCGATGATCAGTCAGGTGTTGGGGTTGATGGGATGTGGATTGACATGAACGAGGTTTGTCGCTCTGCTTGTGGCACGTTGGATAGAACTAATTGCGTATAGCCCGCCAATTTCTGTGGTTACCCCTGCTCAAATCCGGTACAATCAGCAATAGATGGCAATGACCCTCCAGCTCCGCCAGCATTGCGCACAACATGGGACGCTCTTCCCGGATTCCCATCCGACTTTCAGCCTCCTGGTACCACTTCGCGAAGAGTCAGACGGGACACGTCGTCAGCTAACATGACCGGTCTTTCCGGCCGTAATCTCGACAATCCAGGCTATACTATCGCTAACGGCGCTGGCCCTCTGACCGGTGGCACGATCTGGCCTGAACTCCCTCAGTATGGCGGCTATGTTCAATACGACACCCACAATCTATATGCATCGTATATGATCGACGCCTCCCGACAAGGTCTCCTAGCCCGTCGTCCCTCCGAAAGACCATTCATCATCTCACGCAGTACATTCGCCGGCGACGGATCTAGAGGCGGCCACTGGACAGGCGACAATGCCTCCATATGGGCTCACTACCTCCTCTCCATCATCCAAAACATGGAATTTGCATCTATTTTTCAGATTCCCATGGTAGGCGCTGATGTATGCGGTTTTAACGACAACACCACCGAAACCCTCTGCGCACGCTGGGCGATGCTAGGCGCTTGGTACCCCTTTTACCGTAACCATGCAGATATCTCAGCAAACTATCAAGAATTCTACCGCTGGCCTCTGGTTACTGCGGCAGCAAAGAAAGCCATTGCTGCTCGCTTCCAGTTACTAGACTACTTCTACACGGCATTCTATCAGCAAACAGTCGACGGATCGCCCACAACCATCATCCCGCTGTTCTTCGAGTATCCGAACGATCCAACCACACTTGACATTAGCTATCAATTCTTCTACGGCCCTTCGATCCTGGTATCTCCCGTCACCGTCGAAGGTTCGGAAAGTGTATCCCTCTACCTCCCGCCCCAGGATATTTTTTACGATTTCTGGACCGGTGAACGAGTCACACCAGACGGCACGAACACTCTCAATCTTGACAACGTCACCTACACCGATATCCCTGTGCACATCCGTGGCGGCTCAATTCTGCCTTTGCGTGCTAATGCCGGGGACGCAAACACAACTACGCAACTGCGTACCCACGATTTTGAGTTACTCGTTGCCCCTGACAGGGATGGTAAAGCGAGCGGAAGTTTGTATCTTGACGACGGCAAGTCAGTCAAGCCGGCCCAGACGACGTACCTGCAGTTCACGTATGATAATGGGCATTTGTCGGTTAGTGGATCGTTTGATTATGATCCGGGCGTGAGGTTCAAGGGTGTTACTGTATTGACTAGTAGTACGTCAAATGCGGTGAGTAGCGCTGGAGGAAGTAGTAGTACTAGCAAGGACAGTTATGGTCGAGTTGGGGTTGTGCATCAGATTGATGAGGGATTTAGTGGGAATTGGGAGGTGGATGTTTGATAACTCAACGCCTTTGTTAGGAGACATGGTACTTGATGTTGTGTAATGAACAATTTCTCTTGCATTGTTGTCCCTGATGACTCACATATCTGACGTCGAATGCGAGAGGAACGATTGAGAGCGACCAAGCGCATAGGATTAGACATTGGTTGCTTTCTTTTTTTTTTTTTTCTTAAGATCCTTAGTCCTGGTTGACTCGAACATTTTTGGTATTAAGCTGCGTGAGATCAAAGGTCGCCTAGGTGACTATGATAAACGCCACAAAGAAATCGAAGAACCATCAATCGATAACATAATCCTTAAATGTATACCAAAATACCAATTCACGTACAATTCCTTGAGAATTTTCCTCAAATATTCTTTTCCATATCATCTCTACTTCGCGCGAATATTCCTCGACGACGTATTCAGACCTATGCCCAGAATTAGGGCCCAAACTCTAAGGACGCGGCTGAAGATAGACAATCGACTCCGTATGTACGTAGATTCAATCCGGGGCTCAGATTGGCCTGTGGACTAACCCAGTACGCCCATGTGTATCACTAGTACGCTACATATATCGATTATTGAGTTACATCAGCTGCGACTGTACTTCTTACTTTGTTGATAGTTTGTTCGTACGTATGTCCATCGTGTCGTATCGCTGACTCGAAGTCAATAGTTTCCCTTCACGGTGGAAATAATGCTTCAATAGCGCTCTATTCTGAGTCATGCCTTCTTCCCTACACACCCGTACGCAATCAGTTACAAATGATGCGTGATAGCACCAAATGACAAGGGACTGTTGCATATGCATTGCTTCAGCAGACAGAGAGAATTGCATGGATTGCCGGGAATAACCTTGCGGTGCCTCAAGTCTCCACGGCCCCGCCGCAAGCCCTAATCCCAGACCGTTACATGCAGTGCAAGAATGCTACTGTAAGCTACAAGCCTTAAGACTCAGGTATCGTCAGCCTGCAGGAAGAAGGCAAATTTTGTATTCTAGACAGCCGATAAAGCCGCTGCTCATAGATTGTTTCGTTTCGTTTGTTGTTTGTTGTCAAACGGACCAGGCTGAGCTATTGCGTACTCCCATTGTTTCTCAAAAAGACGTTATGTTTGTTGTCTGCTCGTATTTACCCACTTTTTTCGTACTCCATATGATAGGTACTCGAATAAGATCATGCCCTAATGAGTGATCGACGATAAGACGATGCACTAAGCTACAAATAAAGTACCATGCTGCGCACCTGCTGGATAAGGTTACTTCGAATCTTTGAGTTTGAGTAGTGATCGCCGTATACACTATCTACACCTGTAAATAAATAGAGAAAAAAGTCCCTTTGTTTTCCTTTCGGTGTTCAACTGAGTAGTTATTCGCTTCGCTTTCATAAAGCAGAATGCATACTTGGGCAGTTTTCGCAATACTCGCGGCAGCAGCAGCTGCCGTGCAGAGTAACCCTCATATCAAAGCCAAACAATCCAAGCCTCTCATTCCAGCACTGAATAAACGATCTGTTGAGGTAGAGAAAAGTGGCAGTTATCAATATCTGACCAACACGACTGAGCGTATGTTCCCCAATTTCCAAGGTTTGGTCAATCTAATATCTAATGTCTGACAGAATTCCTCGTCAACGGCACAAACTTCCCTCAAGTCCCCTTCGACATCGGCGAGTCGTACGCCGGTCTCCTCAACAACACCCCCTCCGGCCACACAAGCCTATTCTTCTGGTTCTTCCCTACCATAAACCCAACCACCGACAACGAAAAAGAAATCACCATCTGGCTCAACGGCGGACCCGGTTGCAGCTCTCTTGATGGTCTACTTCAAGAAAACGGGCCATTTTTATGGCAATCAGGTGTTTATCAACCCGTGAGAAACCCATATTCGTTCAACAACTTGACGAATGTGGTGTACATTGATCAGCCCGCGGGCACGGGCTTTTCGCCCGGTCCGTCCACTGTGCAGAATGAGGTTGATGTTTCGAATCAATTCAATGATTTCTGGAAGCGGTTTATTGATACTTTTGATATGCAAGGATACAAGGTGTATATCACTGGCGAGAGTTATGCGGGACAATACATCCCGTATATTGCGGAGGGATTCATCAACCAGAATGATACGGAGTATTTTAATCTCAAGGGTATTCAGATTAATGATCCTTCCATGAACGACGACTCGGTGATGATATACGGTGAGCCCTTGGCCTTTTTTTTTCCTTTGTCGAACTAAAGACTAACGTATGTATAGCGCCTGCCGTGGCCGCCCTGAACCACTTCTCTGCTGTCTTCGGCCTCAACGACACATTCATGTCCCAAATCAACGCCGTCGACGCACAATGCGGCTATACAGATTTCCTCAACGCGGCACTCACCTACCCACCCCCAACACCCTTCCCAACCCTCGACAGCGCAAACTCCGCTGGATGCGATACATGGGATCAAATCATCACCGCAGCCGGCTTGATCAACCCATGTTTCAATATCTACCATCTCACGGATTTCTGCCCCTTTCCATGGGACGAGATGGGGTTCCCGTCATTGGCAGAAGGGCCTAATAATTACTTCAACCAGAGCGATGTACAGGCTGCATTACACGTTCCTCCCACGGATTACTCCGTCTGCGGCGAAGAAAACATCTTCATCAACGGCGATGGCTCTCTCCCCAGCGCTTTGGGCCCTTTGCCTGGCGTCATCGAAGCCACCAACAACGTCCTTATAGGACATGGTTGGTATGACTATCTGCTGTTTATGAACGGTTCCCTCGCAACGATTCAGAACATGACCTGGAACGGCGCGCAGGGTTTCCAGTCCCCGCCTACCGAAGAACTGTTCGTGCCGTATACGGCTGGTAGTCAGGTTGATCCTGTGACTTGGAGTGGTGGAGGTGGAATTTTGGGCACTGCGCATACCGAGCGTGGGTTGACTTTTTCGAGTGTTTATGGGTCTGGACATGGTATTCCCCCTTTTCCTAGAAATAATTCTTTATCATGGTACTGACGAATATTTGTTAGAAATCCCGCAGTATGTCCCTGGAGCTGCTTATCGTCAGCTCGAGTTCCTGCTCGGCAGGATTGACAATTTGACGGTGGTGGGACCTTTTACGACTCAGCAGTGACGTACAGATTAGAATACGGCGATTTGTTTGTTAATGACGGCATCGTAAAGTGTATATAATTGTTGATCTGTCTACTCGTCGCATTTCTAGAAGGTTAGATAGCCTATCTAGACCCTGGATGCCTTCAGATCAATTCAATCGCTACCTAGGAACCTAAATGTTCATCAAATCACGACGGGTCATGAAAGCCAATCCCTTTAAGAGGTAGAGCAATACACATCGTACAAACTGTCCACGTTGACATAACTACGATACTTCATATTTGTTCATTCAACCCCCCTCACCGACTCCTCAAACAATCCCCTATCCCTCTCTCCCAACATCTTATCATCACCACCCCTCCGGCGTATCAATCCCATTAATCCTCCACAACCGCGGCGGGCCTGCACCACACGAAAACTCCACCCTGCACCCCTTTAGCCATCGTATACGGTTTAAGGATGTTACTAATCCTATCTTTGAAATCCGTCCCTCTCGCGGTGGTCTCTGCGAAGTTGAATTGTCGCGCGATAGGAGAAATCTTGATGGATAGCCTTTTGGAGACGGACGAAGAAGTCGCCTGAGGATAAAGCGAGGTAGATGATGGTTGACGTAGAAGGCGGGAGGGTGGATT
Organism: Talaromyces liani; assembly: GCA_022814505.1. Taxonomy (NCBI): domain Eukaryota; kingdom Fungi; phylum Ascomycota; class Eurotiomycetes; order Eurotiales; family Trichocomaceae; genus Talaromyces; species Talaromyces liani. Next base: position 181,284 of record JAKLNL010000027.1, read on the forward strand.
TGTCTTCTTGGGAAAGGGTGTTGGGGCGTGTGGTAGATTTTCCAGAAGGGTATTTTGATGTTTACTTTTCGTATGAAGTATTTTGTTGAGGCGATTTCGCCATAATGGGAAGAGGCGTAGCTTGAGGGAGAGAAGTATATCAGCCATTTATACTTAGAGGACAACACCACGCACCATGAAAAGAAAGAGAAGCGTGCAAATACGGAATTCATCCCGCTTTCTAGGACATATCACCACTACCTAGGTGAAGGGTCAAAGAGTCGAACTATACACAGTGATGTGATGACTCAAGAACTGACATCTTCAATAGACTCATGACTTTCACGCCAATGCCACATACCATTAACTCCTCCCCAAAAATGAGTTGATCCGAGGTGTAAGATTGATCTTTTGACCCATTTTGCATATAGGAATTAATTTCCGATTGGCGTAAAGCGAAAATTGTTCAGAAATCGACAGTTAGGCCTTTGAGTATATCTGTTGACGTACGTAGATGACATCTGGAGTAATCAACTGGCTTGTGTAATTGGTAACGCCAATGTCCTGATGTTGTTGATACTTGATATGTCGTTGTGTGACCTTTTGACTGCTCGTAGATTCGACGATTGGTCTGGTGATGCTTGTCGAGAGAGGTTTTTGTCGTAAAGATGCAGATTGATGATATTGCAGATCAATCATATAACTCAACGCATCCATGAGGAATCATCGGATATCTGTTTGAGTACATCCTAATTGGGACAAGGTCAAGTGCTTGTAGAACTGCATTCGTATCATTGACATAACATGACAAAAAAGAGGAATGTAGAGTGAAGAATGATCCTATTAATTCGTACATATGTAATAATATATATTGACAAAAGAAAGTCTAAGCCACGCATCCCAATGCAAAAGTCAATGCTCATACAACCACGCCATTTATCAATCAACAAAAGAAAATGATTATACAGTTTTGGGATTTTCTTCGGCCTTCTCTTCCTCAGAGGACTCCTTGGCAAGTCCATCTACCAGATAAGTTCCCCGGCTTCCGTTTGGGATCCAGAATCGCCTATCGATCCTTGCAAAAAGGAACGTATAGACGACTATGATCTCAAGCGTAAAGTAAAAAACGTAAAAGCATGCCCGGCCTTGAAAAGAGTAAGGATTCGTCGCAGGCCTCGTAGGCATAAAATTGCAAGCCGCCCTAAACGCCGCTCCCAAACATAACAGAAACGACGTACCCCCAACAATCCAGAGCTTAGCCGCAAACGAGCCGGCACCAAAATCCTCCCTATCCGCATCTTTCGGCACAATGGCGATGATGATCGTTAATGCGAGTGGCAGAAACGAAAAGAAAGCCATATACGTCGTCGCCACGAGGAGAGTATCGCGACACTTGGTCAGCGAGCTCATGTCAAGTGTATAATGCGTATAAACCGAGGTGACGATCACCATAACCAGCACACACGGAATGAGCAGATAATTCACCAGAAACGCATTATGCGCCATTTTCGTCCATCCGATTCTGGGAAAGGCGGCTCGAAGACATCGTTGCGCGAAGATTAGGTCTAGGACGAACAGCACCAGAACACCGGCGTTCGCAAAGATGCCCGATGCGATAGCCAGCGACACATTTGTGGGTTTGTATGCCCAGCCGATGCGTAGCGAGCAAGTCAGAGTGCGCATCATACAGAAACCGAATGTGACGGCGTTGGGGATGAATTTGTGGCCCTTGCGACGGTTGAGTTGGAAGATGGTCATGTGGCTGGCGGCGCCGAGGATATAGAGCACCAAGAAGACGCAAGAGACGGGGACATCGACGCCTGTGGAAGGGGTGAGACCGAGTTGGGCTGTGAGACTGGGATAGGGGGCCCCATTCTGAATGTGTTAGATATGATGACAAAGGTAGTTGAGTTAGGGTTGCCGTACCTTTGCTATCGCTGCTGTGTCCATGTTGTACACGGAATGTCTAGGGTCAAGTTTACCAGTTTTGAATGTACGGATGTTTGACGTTGTTGTCACACTCGAGAAACTTTATTAATGGCGATTTTGATCTCTGATCTATCTGATGTATGACGATGTTGTTGTTTTGATTATTCCATCTTAATCGATCCCCTGCATACTTATAACCATCCTTGTCCCCCTCGCGCTTATCCATCTCTCCAATATATACGACATCGGCCTAAAAAGGACCGTTTCTTGCACGGCCTCGCGTGATTGCACCCTCCGTGTGCCTCTTTCACCGTCCGTGATAGACTGTGCGATGATTTATCAGATCAATCAAATGATCCATCGAGTATCTGTGACAAAGACGGCTTAGCGCCAGATTAGGCTGAATGTACGTCACATGATTGGTTCTCGCGTGGCTTATTCTTCCGGGCTCCGTCTTGGCGAGCAACGGAGGCATCGGGTGCCGACTCGCCGACCGACCGACGCCGACTTTTAGGGTTACATACATAGCTTGCTTGAGTAAAATGTACATCTTGTTGGTTGCAGCCTAAGTCGTACTCAGGTTCTACACATACTCCTAACACATACCGTCTATGAAAGAGATTTGGGTGACGGTTTATAAATGTTGTAGAGCCTCCATGGCTGATGTTGGCAAGTTTCTTAGGGCGATGGCGATCCATGGGACGGACACTCTGAGAGCGGATTTAGGGTTAACCCTCGTTTCCTAGATTTTCGCTGGAGAGGATGTGATTTAGTCACGGGATCTCCCATCCATCCCCCCAAAGAAGAGTGATGATCCCTTTCACTGATACTTGTCCATCCCTTTCTCTATATACAGCCTCGAAACCTTGAAAATTGACTCGCATCGAGGGACGTGGTTTGGCTTTTATGGAAACTTTCAAAGCAAGCGCCTCGACTGAACTGCCCTAACCCAATATGGAAGGTGGCCGTAAAAACCCCAAGCAAACAGTGCAAACAGCCTCTCGGCTAGCCGATTGCCGAGTCCGTCTCCCGAGGATGAATTCTTAGCCCTCTGCTCCATTCTGCTTCAAGTCTGCCCAGATACGATGTCTCAATGCACGCAACCCCGTGGGGATACCCTCCACAGTCGACGAGTGATCGTCATTGTATCACTTTGTCGGTTTGTCCATAAATTCATCAACTTCAAAGAATATATGGTACCGCAATAGACTTTGCTAGTCAACTCTCTGCAAAAGTAAGCCTTAGCCATCGGCCGGACAGGGTTTAGCGTCCGTTGCCAAGAAGCCTTTTGGCTGTGGCTGCCTGCGTGCCTGAATCGCTGGCACGTGGAGAAGCCGATAGTTAGTTAGCTACGGAGTACGTCCGAACAAACTCGCTCGGTGAATCTGAGCAGCTTCACATTTGCCGTTTTCCTCTCCCTCACTTACCGGCATATCCACCCTCGCCCTCTCCACCCTCCTCCGTATGGAGCACTCCTCCGCACTGTTCGCATAATCAATCTCAGGTCCATCAATTTAGCACCAAATCCCCATCTTTTCTTTGCGCTCGGTCGCTCGGGGTATGTCCGTCGAGGTGTACCAGACTACCAGTACTACCAGAAAAGTGGTGATTGCAAATCAGGCGCTGTCTGAGAGGCATATCGGGCTGGGCACTAGTACATGAAGACGCACATTTCACGTTGCCATTTGTTCTAGTTTTGCTTAATTCGAGTTCTTTATCATCACCCCTGCCACCAAGAATTGAATCGCATAGCCCACGGCTCAGGTTACTCCGTATATTCCTTTATTTTCGGCCCGTTTAGTCTGTCAGAGGACTACACGAATTATTCGTTCCTTTCCCGCATTTAGACTTTATAAACTATCGCTGTCGACAACGATATGAACAAGATGGATTCCAAAGTCGATGATACAGTGATCCAAGGCATGGACGACAAGGAGATTTCGCCTGTGCCGGAAAGTATGACAGAACTTGCCCCTCGTCACAGGGAATATCTTTTACAACGACATGGCACGCTCGAGCTTGATCCTGTACCTGCAATGGACGACGCCGACCCATACAACTGGCCGTCGTGGAAGGTACGTCACCTCTCCTCGCGTTGATAAGTCGCAAACTCACAATGGATGATTGCAGAAAGTCGTCAATCTTACCTTGGTCGCATTCCACGCCATGTTTGGCACATTCACCGCCGCTGCTATTATCCCCGCGTACTTGGATATCTCCCTCGACCTAGGGATCAGCATTACTACTACCTCATATTTGACATCGCTTCAAATTGCTATCCTCGGAGGAGCTCCCCTCTTCTGGAAGCCATTGTCGAACAGATTCGGTCGTCGTCCGATCTTCCTCATCTCCTTGATTGGAAGTCTAGTCTGCAATATCGGATGCGCTAAGAGCCCGGATTATGCGTCAATGGCCGCTTGTCGCGCACTGGTGGCTTTCTTCATTAGCCCGGCTGGTGCATTGGGAAGTGCCGTGGTCATGGAATGTTTCTTCAAGCGTGACCGCGCCAAGTACATGGGTGTGTGGACGTTGCTTGTTACTCTCGGCGTCCCAGTATCTCCTTTTATTTTCGGCTTCGTAGCTGAGCGTGTGAGCTACCGCTGGATCTACTGGGTTCTTGCCATTGTAAGTTCTATTCTCATGATGCGGGACGTTTTACTAATTCTGATAGGTCAACGGAGTACAATTCTTTTTGTGCATCTTCTTCCAACCAGAAACTCGCTACATTGGCGGCTGGGATGGCCCTGTTCCCTCTGGATTCCGACAGGAATATTTGAGTTTCCGCCGCATTGACCCTACTCCATTTACTCTGTACGAGTTTGTCAAGCCATTGACCATGGTCACCCGTCCTACGGTCATGATTCCCGCAGCTGCTTATGCCATGGTGTTCCTTTTCGCCAGTGTCATGTGCACTGTCGAGATTCCTCAGCTACTGCAGCTCAAGTTTGGCCTCGACGCACAGTCATTGGGTCTGCAATTCTTGAGTTTGATTATCGGCTCCGTCCTCGGCGAACAGCTTGGTGGACCCCTCTCCGATTCGTGGATGAGATGGAAAGCCCGTCGTCAGGGCGGACAGCATCCCGCTGCTGAGCACCGTCTCTGGTTGAGTTATATCGGTTTTCTGCTTGCCATTGCCGGTGTCGTAGTATTCCTCGTTCAGACCCAAAACTCGCCAGCTGGTTCTTGGAACGTGACGCCTGTGGTTGGTGTCGCTATCGCTGCCTTTGGTAACCAGGTTGTCACGACGGTGCTCATTACCTATGCCGTTGACACGAATCATACCGAGGCTGCCTCGGTTGGTGTTTTCATTACCTTTGTCCGTCAAATTTGGGGCTTCATCGGACCATTCTGGTAGGAACCCCTTGCTTCTCGCATATGTGTTCAAGACAAGTACTAATCGAAATGTGTATAGGTTCCCCGACATGTTTGACAACGTCGGCGTAGCCAAGAGTGCCGGTGTGGCTACTGCCCTCTTGGTTGGAGCCAGCTTGCTTCCTACAATGTTGCTTCAATGGCGCGGGCAAGCCTGGCGACGAACTGGAAAGGTTGTCGTTGGTGCTGTCTGATTTCGCATTTATCTTTATACATTTATTATCACGTCGCATATATTTTTCTGTGGGGTTCTCTGTATAGATGGGATACATGGTTTGATTATATACAGGCATAGACATTAGAGGGTATATAGATTATTCACTGGAGGCGACTGCCAGGTGAAGTGATACGATACAAAGATATTAGGACATACTGCATATCATGTCAGTTTTTTCGATTATGACTCAACATTATCATCCATCAAGCCACAGATTTAGTTCTGCATGTCCCATTCTCTAGAGAGTTCCCGTGCCTGGGCGAATTCTTCTTCCGTCGGCATGTTGACCACCATGAGATAGAGGACTTTCTGTATTGATGTTAGCATTGCGGTCATGTAAGAGTATGCTGCGGGCAAAAAGGAGAATGTACCTGTTGAAGTAACCTGCCAACCCCAAGCGGTCCGTTATCCGGTCTCGATCGCTGGATAAGCCTTTGCCGTCCTCCATTATATCCGATGTCCTGTTCATAAGAATGTTGCTGCCCATTATTCTGGCTGTCGTAAGCATAAGAATGTTGCTGCTGCTGCTGCTGCTGCTGGTAATACCCATTCTGCTGTCTGGGCACCCGCGACGATTCCTGTCCGCGCTCACTAACAGCCTGCGCCGCCATACTAACCAACCCAAACAGTCCCCCAATAGGTCCATCCCCACCATTTCTCGCAATATCCCCTCTTCTACCCAAAAGATCTGCCCTCCCTCCTCTTCGCGCACCAAGAACATCCTGTCTACCACCGAGCTTAGCATCCAACACGCTCGAAATCAGACTTCCGCCACCACTCCGACGACCGAAATCCCCTCGTGCACTTGGCTGCGGATTTCTGAAATTAGGCGGATTAAACCGTCCCAGACTGAGGAGGGAGTATATAGAGCCACTGTGGATAGGATGGTTTGGGTCGGAGTATTTGGATGCGAATGTGGGATTTATGCCTTTGGTCAGAAGATTATCTGGATTCTCGCCGGCCTAAAAAACCACAAATCAATGAGTCTTATCCTGCTGATGCTGGTTGCTTAAGGGAAGGAATGGAGGGGGGAACGTACAAATTTAGCCTGCGCCTTCCGATCCATATAATCATCCACAAACCTCTTCCCCCTTTTCATCTTACTCTTCAACCCCTGCGACTCCTCCTTCGGTATCGCAGCTAAGTAGTCTAGTCCCGGAAACACCAGTTCAGCAGTCTGCATAAACTCGAATTCGCTGGTTGTCCCGCTTGATGACTTGAATTTATGTGTCATTTTCCCCTGAGTGCTTTCCGTCTTTCGGATAAGGGTGTTTAAGTCAACGTTTGTGGTGCGACTGTTTGTTACGGAGGAGTCCCATGTCATTACGAGACAGTACAACCCTCGGGGGCGAAAGAATTCGTTGTTGAGTTTGTCGAGGGCTTTATTCTGTCTTTTTTTTTAACCCAGTTAGCTTCTGACCAAGTACTATTTTTGATGATAAATAGGGAAAGGCGGTACCGATATCTAGCCTGCGTCTCCATGGCAATATTAGTCGCAACCATAATAGCCAACGAAACCGCAAAGCCGATTGCGGTCGGCAACGCATTTGTCGCGATGGATGCTAGATTGAGTGCGTTGATCCATGGATTTGCTAGACTTGCTTCGTTGAATGTTTCGATAAAGTCCAACCATGTAGCCTGATCAATCCCCATATTCGCGAGATCAGGCGCATAAGCGCGAATGAAGCCCCGTTTTTTGGATTGCGGCCTGCGTTGAGGGATTACCACCGGGAACTCGAGTTTGTATGTCGCCCCTTGAGGGGTTGTGATGGCAGTATCGTATGTCGGAGGGGGTGTGGAAGGATTGATAGTAATAGTCAACGGATGACGAGACAGAAACGCAGCAATGAGTTTGTCCGGATTAGCTGCGCCATGCTTGGATTTGTGTTGCGGTTCTGAGCCCTCGACGAGTTCGTCCTGCGCTTCGTCGAGTTCCCATTCGCGTTCGTTGTCATCGTCGCCTCCTTGGATGGGAGTTTCTGATACTTCTCCCTCTTTTTGGTCATGGGGCGACGTGGGTGTATGGATGGATCTGGTTTCATCTTCTGGTTGACCTTGTGGTGGTTGTGCGACTCTGCCGTCTAATTCTTGCTGTTTCCGAGCGGCCTTTTTGGCTTTGTTGTGTTGGTGTACTTCAGTCGCGAAGGCGATGCTTGAAGCAACTTTCTTCGAGATTTTGCCAATGGGTCCGTTGCTAGCCATATTGTCGCTTGTATTTAGATGACTTAAACGTTCAATGCGCGAAGAATGAAGAGTGACTTGATAGCAATTGAATGATCTAAAAGAGCTTAAGACCGGGCGGTACTATGTCCTCTTTTATATCCATCATCGCCATCCATGAACGCAAAGGCAAAGAATGCTCGCGATATTGACTCTATTCAGATTTCCGCTTTAGGCTAGTATTGCGAAGTGGATACTTGATTAAAGATATGATTGGCTGTAGATGCACATAAAGCTTCTGATTCGCTGAGCTAAAACACATGTTGGGTGACCCACCGTGGCTAAGCTTATTTTTTGGCCTACTTTTCAGCCGATATCGATCAACCTGTCACTTATGTACTGCTATGATCTGATATTTGTCATTTTGATAAGAATTGTGCTGCCTGGAGTGATGCAATTGACTTCTGCAGATGAAATGCGGATGCTTAGGACGTCTGTAGTATATACGCCCTTTGTTGGTCCGTTGGTCGACACGATGCTATGTTGGTTCGAGGAATGAGCCATTGGCATGATAAGATGATCAAAATAACAATCAATTACTAATTGATGATGGCATCTATTTGAGTGGGCTTAGAAATATAGAATCTATGCTTAAACTTAGGGTTCGGGGAGATAAAATGAATGTCGTTGCCTGAGGCACCAATTTGTGACTTGGGAAGCCCTAATTCATGTATTGCATACTATGTATAAATGTGCGATTCGCATATGGCACAATATATTCACATCTGACAACCTTTCCTGCTTGATCTACTTCTTCTCTTCTAATGAAAGATGTCAATCGTTGATTGTTGAATTTAACGACACCAAGTAGAAACGTTATAAAAAATTGCGAGGACGCGGCTCAACTGTACATGTATTACGCAGCAACAGAAGCGACCTCGATGCTGTAGACACGTGGCTGGACATACCTAGGTATTCGAGAGTAAGATTAGGTTGATAGGGAATGGGCGTAGGCTGTTAGTGCATTGAATAAATCAAGCAATAGCATCATTTGATATCAAGATCATCGAAGAAGTAGAGATATATACATCATATAAACAAAAATTGAACTAATGTCTAGGTATAATAGTTAACCTTTATAATGCAGCCGCAATATCCCACTGGTAATTATCATTTTTCACAGCCAGCTGTGCTTCCCACAACATAGCACCACCAAAGTTTGACAAGCCCAAACCCTCGACTTGTTTCAAGGACGAAACTAGAGTTTGCGAGTCCACATATCCTTCATCACCATCAGCATCACTGGCAACAGCTCCAATAAAAAGTTTTGCATCACCGATTCCGTTGCTCCAGTTTTTGACTGCGTCGATGAATCCTGATTGCGCGACATCACAATCACCGTTGTTGTAGAATTGCACCCAGACATAATCGAGTTGTTGGCAGACGTCTAGAGGGACCGATTGATCTGGATAAGGGCACTGAGGAGCTGCTGTAAGGTAGTAGGTCTTACTCGAGTCCTGAGCAAAGTTGGATCGTAGTCTGGAGACGAAAGCACTGTATCCAGTTGGGTCTCCGGACTCGTTGTCTATTCGAGCTGTTAGCATGAAGCTCCTCTAATCCAAGGGATATAACATACCGATATCAAACCCATCAAGTTTTACATCTCCGAACGGCCGTAGCGGAGTGATACTCTCATCGGTACCGCCACCGAACAAACTCCACAGCATATCAGCTACGTTGTTCGCCTGATCATCTCCCGATAAAGTGACATCGGCATTTCCGACAGCTCCACCTAGACTCATAATAACCAGCTTCCCAGAAGACTGGCATGCCTGAATAGCATCAACAAGAGATGAACCATCTTGCAAAGAGGTTGCGCCGGCATCCTGCTGTGCTTGAGAGGGTCCGTCTAGAGTACTTAAACTCAAGGTTGGATAACCACCATCGCCATTGAAGTAGCTGACAAACGCGAGATTGACGATTTGGTAAGAGTCGTCGGAACAGACATCAGAAAGAGTGGTGGTGTCATCTTCTGCCCCCCAGTATACCGTGAGTTTGTTTGTTGAGTCTCGTTGGTGGATGGTAGGGTATGCTAAAGCCGTGGAGGCAAGAGCTCCGGCGCAGAAAAGTGTTTGAAGAGAGTGCATAGTATCGATTCTTATACTGATATATAGGAAATGAGTGTAATTGATGGAAATCGGAGAGGGATTTTGGCAACCTGCGAGACTCTGAAATGAAAGTATTCTCTCTGGGGTTATGGATTGATGTCTGCAACCTGAATAGTTGAGAGAAGAAAGTTGCCATTGCGATATTTATAATAAAAACATTTTCTTGATAGATAAAAATATAGTTTCCTAGAATGGAAAATCATCTGCTTGATCTTCTCCATACGTATTTTCTTGATCACTTTCTCCCATGACATCGAAATGTTGCATTGGGCCTGTCATGCTCTTGGAATTTCAATCAATCTTCAAAGTTCCCCAGACATCATGTACAGATTCCGGCTGATAAAGTATAATAGATTTTTATACCGTCGAATCCAATCATCGAATTTGGTGCCCTGATTAAGTGACCCCTACGAGCGGACGAGGTTATAGGCAGTTTCCATTTCGGGTAAGTGGGCTAGGTGCGATTCTCGCGAACGTTACATCAAGTAATATAGATCCTGGGGCCGTCCTGAAATTTGACTAATCTTTGCAGGTCAGCAAGGCCAGTCACTGGCATAAACCATAACCTATTAGATCGCCACTTAGTGATTGCATTTGCGTCGAAATTTGTAGGTTACTGGTAGGCACTTACGTGATTAGCATACATTCACTTGATGATTCCTCTAATATGTACTTAACATGTAATCCTCTGCAAACTTTTCCGCTTGGAAATAAATGTTGCAAATTCAATAATAGATAAAGATTTGCTCCAATTGATGACCAGAGGGCTTGACTAATGATCGAATTGAGTTGTTGACGATGTAATTAGCCCTAAGGATTCCCAAACAAGAGATTAAGCACATCTGTCCCTAAATTACCGACAGCCCCCAACGATGAGACGCCAATCACTAATATGGAATAAAAGTGGAGTGACCACATATGCAGGAACCAGATGTTAGTCATACAATCATCTGCCCTACACGACTGCGCTCTCTGTTCGTTTCAAGGTTAATTGATAATGACAATTTGTATCGAGTTAATCCTACCCCGAAGCTAAGTACAAATAACATTCAAGCCTTCTTCTCCTCCTGAAACGATTCCTCATGATTGACCTCAGTCTGTTTAAACTTGCGAGCATTAATCTTCCTCTCAAACAATAAGTCCAACTCCTCAAAAGTCCTCCCCTTGGGCTCCGGTAGACGAAAATACGTCCATATTAAACACAAGAAGCACGAACCAGCCCAGAAAAATCCAGCTTTGCCTTTCCAATTCCATGCCGATGGATTGAGCATATATGGAGTTATCACTCCGTTGATGATCCCGATCGCGTTGTACAAATTTCGTCCAAGGACAATGGTTTTTGTTCGGAGACGACTGGAAGGGATTTCCGCTACAATAGAGAATGCCACGGTACCCACGGTAATATCATAAAACAGGGTGTAGGCTAGTAGGAGAGATCCAATCACCCATCCACTGTTGGTTGACTTGTCACCTACAGCGACAAGGCCAATTATCAAGAGTATGGTAAACATGGACACCAGTCCGCCGAGATATAAGGTTCGTCGTCCGTAATGAGTCATGAAGAACCATGATGCAAAGACACCGACTATTGCCACGGCATATAGCGCCATTGACATATCAAATGAATACGAAACAGATAACCCGGCCTGCTGAAAGAAGTATGACGAATATCCCATAAAAGCTGCACCACAGAGATTTTGGATTGCCCATGTCACGCAGACAATCTCAGTTCGTCGAAGATCGATTCCACGGAAGCAGTCCAAATATGAGGTGCCGCTTGTGAGTCTTCGATCAAGTGCATCAGTATGCACCATCATGGCAATCGTTTGATCAACATCAAATGTCGAATCGGAAATATCGGATCGTTGACTTGTGAGTCGAAGCAATGCTTTCCGTGCATCATCAACCCTATCTTTTCTAACCAACCACCATGGCGATTCTGGGGCAAAACAAATCCCAACTATTAAGGGAACTGGCCACATCCACTGGAGCGCGAATGGAATGCGATATGCCCATTGATCAGTGCGACTGAGCAATCCTCTCAGCACTCCGGCAGCTATTAATTGACCAATCCCCCAGCAGATATTCACATAAGTGGTCAGATAGCCTCTAAGGACTACCGGACAAACTTCTGATGCGTATGCAGTAGTTAATGTTTGAAAGACTCCCCACGGGATTCCCATCAATATTTCTCCAACTTCTAAAGTCTCGATGTTAGAGGCAAAGAAGGGCATAAAAATAAAACAAGTCAATGCAGATAGCGACGCGATCATTGTAAATCGATATCCGTAGCGTTCTGAGACGATTCCATTGATGAATAAACCGAGAATCTCTCCCACATTTGCGCCGTTCGACAAGCCCGATTGCCATGGTGCTGTAATTTGGTAATTGCCGTCTGAGGTTTTTTGTCCGTATCGGTTCGCGAATGCTGGGAATGCATAGAAGCTTTGCATTAGAACGACGTCGTAGCCTTCCATGATGATTGCTGTTGAGAGGAAAATAGACCACCCGATTGCTTTAGGGTACAACTGTATTGCTTGCCATAGTGTCATGTCATGTTCTTTGGCCGTCGCCTGTATGGCGTCTATGGCAAGCTGATCGTCGTGAAAGCCGTCAGAGACCTTTTCTAGTTGTTGACTTGTGCTATCATCTTTTGACGCCATGGTAGATTCGGCGATATACGTTGTATGTTGAGAGAACTTCCTAAATTTTTTTGTAAAACAGTAAGTCAATGGTTGCAATGTTCCTCTCATGAAGGTTGGGTTTTCTTTGTTCATAAGTTACGATTCGTTGATAGGTCACATGGGTGATCATACTTACATACATTCTTGTCATAGATCAACAAAATATAGTGCGGGGTAGTGATATAAGTTATGCATGGAGGTGAGGTTACATCTAGCCTGCGATATTATTTGCTTCCAAGGTTGACATGGCATTGGTTCAATCGACTGAGGCAAATTGCCTTGGCCTGAATAGAAGGCATCAACCAGCAGTCCCATCCAATGACACTATTCGTATTTCTTTCTGTGTGCTATCAAAAATGTACACTATCTAAGATTGTTATTTGTACACAACCTCAATAATGCTTCTAAGAGATTCAGGAGACGATGAGATCACCCGGACATCGAATCTCTCGTCAGCTTGCTTGACCACGGCATGCCATTCCTCTAAAGTTCGCTCGACAGCATTGGCGAAAGAAATCATTTGAAGATCAGTGGCAGCAAGCATGCGCATAGCAGCCCGGGGTAAGGGGTATCTGCCCTCGGCATCGAGGCTGGGAAAAACAGACTCGAACATCACAAGACGACTACCAGATTTGAGGTGGGGCGCAATATTCTCCAAAATTTTGACCACATACTTGTCAGGCCAATCATGGAAAATCTGCTTCACGATGTAAACATCGGCCTTCACTGGCTGCGGAGTGAAGAAGTCGTGAGGTTGAAAAATGACTCGCTCCGATAGTTCCTGCGGAACCAAGGAGCGGAAAGCAGGCTCGAGCTCAGGGCGATCTTGAACAACAAGTGATAGCTTAGGGAAAGCTTCAGCCAAAACAAAGGCGTCATGACCACTGGATCCACCCATCTGTGTCAAAAAGTGTCAGTGCCAGGAAGAATCATCTATTTGATCTCAATCTTGGAACATTGAAAACTTACATCGATAACCTTTGCTTCACCGAGACCCGCCCAGTCATAATTATCTCTCAAATATTCATGGACACCGACTCCTGCCACGACAGCAGCAGCCTGCATAGCTTCAGCAAATCGTTTTTCTCTGAATCCTTCTGGTTTGCCTTCTGGTTGAACCTTAAGGTAATCCCAGTACGATACCAGTTTGCCGGTCTTGTCGACATCAGCGACGCCCCAGCCGGACTCGTAGATTTCCTGGCTTAGGGTGGCCTTTCCAACACTAAATCTCCTCAACGATTCTGGGAAATAGTAATCTGCGATGCGAACTTCCTCGGCGTTGTGAGCTATCATGCTACGCATTGGGGGAGTCCTCAATATATACGCCGATGTAGCAGTGTGCTTGACTGAATCCCGACCGACGGGAGCAAACAGTCGCATGGTAAATGCGTATCTCAATATGCGACGCACTACTTCCTCGGGTAACTTGGTTGCTTGGACAATTTCACCGTAAGTAGCAGAGCCACCAGCAGGGACGGCCGACCAGAAGTCGAATTGATTGAGAACGTCCATTACCATGGTGTCATGGTTGTTCTACATCAGTTAGTAGGATCATTTTGAAGCGATCATAAATTGTATGGATTTACTGACAAAAACGGGATACATCAAGCTGTAATTTGCTGGGCCCATTGCTAGGTGCAGCAAATCTGTCGCCGCGTCCAAGAGCTGCAAGCGGGCGAATTGGACTTCCGGAGCCATCGGGTATGTATCTGGCCCATTCTCCGCAAATGATGGTGCAGGAAGCTTATGTTCATCGATATAGGATGATATGGTGCTTGTTGCTTGAGTGATGGCAGCAGCTAGACTGTTAAGGGTTGGACCTGACTCCGTCATTTTGACTCAAAGTCTGGGTGAGTCTAAAATGTTTGAGTTCAAAAGGTTAAGATTAGTGTTCGGTATTGATCGATAGTAAAACAAATGGAACAACTTCTAACTGCCTTGGAGGGGTTTATATATCCTCAAGATTCGCCTGCTTTGTCAACACCACACCAATGTACTGCAAACTTTCTTTGTTCGTGTCAGCCGCACGCACGCCGATTTGTCAACCTAGTTGATCCCTGCAGGCTCAGTAAGTGCCTAGAATATGAGCAATGGCATTTCGTCCGTCCAAAGCCGAAGGCTGAAACGAAATAAGAGGTAAGCGCCTAAGTGTCACTAGGGTCGAACGTAATGCACCTGACCTGGAAGCGGAAATTTGTCATTTTGACTAAGTTGATGGCGCCTAACTTTCAACAGTATGACATTACGACTGTCGCTGGCTGTAGTCTGTATGTAGAAAAATAAAAAGCTGGCTTATAGAATGTGTTATTTGTTGTCATCCCCAGGTCTTACCACAACAAAGAAAGACTGATATCTAAAATCTCACTGACTTGTATCAGCCGGCTGAGCATCTATTTACGGCGTACATTACCACATACAGTATTGCTTTTTGATGATTTCATGCAGTCTATCAGCACAACCGGTTCACTTTTCTCCATTTTGCCCAGCGCTGTTTATCATAACGTATCACCTTTCAAACACCTCGCATGCACACCCAAGTCCCAAGACAATCGATTATCCATGTTGAGTGGTTATCTTGAGCTGAACACGCCACATGCATGCTTTATCTCCACTGTGTACTTCTATGCAGCGCATATTGCCCGATTAATCAATAAATCAGCGCCGCTTCTCAGCCCTGAATTCACTTAATAGTTTAAAGTGAGGGGTAAGAAAATGATTGGCTGTGGAATGGCCAAAATTCCAGGACAACCCGGTCCAGGGTGGGGTTAGTGACGAGACTAGTACCGTCAAAAGTATCAATGATTGAGAACAACATTTGCCAAATTGCCAGGCTCATGGATCACGATGTCCACCAATGAACCCTGTCTTCCGGAACCCTATGTCCATGCGACACATGGTCTCCATACCAACACAGCCATGCTTTCACATGGTCGAGGGAGCAATGGACCCGAATTTGCGGAAGACTTTTTATACTCACAGACAGTTGATGGCAAAAGTCTGACGTCTCGCCTTCCCGGTTGGCGCTGGGTGTTTCCCACTTCACGCGCTAGATGGAGTACTAGGTTCGAAGAGGAAATACACTCGTGGTTTGACGCATACTCTCTAACTGATATCAACGAGAGATCTGACTTACAATTACCCGGCTTGAGAGAGTCGGTGGTGGATATTCTAGAGGTCATTGAGAGGGAGATTGAACTGCTCGATGGAAAAGCTAGTCGTATTTACATAGGTGGGATGAGTCAAGGGATGGCTACCGCTTTGTGGACGCTTTTATGTTGTGCAGTACTGGGTCGACATCAAGAACCAATCGGCGGATTTCTAGGTTTCTGTGGCTGGCTACCATTTGCAAATCGATTGGGATCTCTTAACGAGGAGCTATATAATCATCACTCATTGGGGCCTGGGCTTACTTCAGGATCAATCAACGAACTGCTTGTTGAAATGTTTCCAAATCATAAAGAGCTTACAGGGCACACAATCAGCGAATGTACGTGCAGACCGTTTATCATATATACACCTATCTTTTTGAGCCATGGCACAGATGATATTTGGGTGTCAGTCGACCTTGGGCGACAAGCAGCAGGTGTTTTCAAAATACTTGCAAACTACGTCGAATGGAATGAGTTTACAGGCGCCGAGGAAGATGCTCACTGGATAAAGGAGCCCGAAGGATTTCACCATATTATACAATTCATTAAAGAACAATTAGAGCACAATGGAGAATCGACATGATCTTGGACGCCAAGCTAAAAAAAAAAATACGTTCCGTTTCAAGGTACATATTTCGATCAGGAATCATTCCTCTCTCCAACTCGTGGATCTTCAAAACGTCAATTAACTAACTTTAACTAACTACAACAATGCTGATTACATAATTGCTCAGATTTTATTTCCGGGGTCATAGTCTAGACTTTTCTGTCTTCCGCGGACGCCTCTCCCAAAGCCCAAAGCATGAAAACATAGCCGCTGCAGAAAATGCTGTCAAGACGATATTCTGTCTGTTGAATCCTTCAGCAAAGGCAACGCGTACAGCATGTTGCTGATCAGATGACAAATATTTGATTGAATCAAGCGAGTCCGATATGGTTTTTAGCTCCTGTATACCAAGCACTGTTGACAATTTGCTCGTCACATGGTCATTGAGAACGGTGGCACTATGATCAATATCAGCACACAATTCATAATAACCAAAGAGATCATCCTACCCAATTGCAAGCCCAAAGGTGCCGCCGAGAACACGAACTTGGGTCAATGCACCCATAGTAACAGCTATGTTCACGATATCAGCAGAATCCATTTCTCATTCTGAAACTCCTGTACGGATTGAGTACTAACGTAAGTCCTTTTCGTCCGCAACGAGCGGCGCAAGAGTGAGAATCGTACTCAGAGTCAGCCCAAACCCAATACCCATCACAGCCTCAAAGCCATACTGCTGAGGTGGAGAATTCAGAGTATCGGTCGGCAGTGAACATGTCAGTCCCATACCGATTATCTGAATCACCGCTCCTGCAGTAATGAGGTAGACCGGCGGTACTTTTCCATTCGATGTCAGAAGTCCAGAAGTCACTGTGGCCAATGGAGAAGTAAGGAGAAGAGGTAAAAGCGTGATACCGGCGTGCTGGGAGCTGAATGCGTATACTGCTTGAGCCCTCTGCGGTATGTTGACTACGACGGAGGTGAAGGGGAATCCGAGAAAAAATGATGCCCTTCATGGACTCGGTTGTCAGTCGCATACACTTCATTAGTGAGGAATAATAGTAACTCAGGAACGTACGCAAACATAGACGCCATCAGTCGACTTTTGAGAATTCGCGGTGGGAAGATCGGCTCTGAGATCTGATCTGGGCGTTGCTGCAACCATATTTCCCAGATGATAAATCCCATGAATATGGCAAATCCAAGAATTAGAGTGACTATGATCGTGACACTGTTCCACCCGTAGTCGATCCCGGCACTTTCAAAAGCAAAGACGAGCAAAATGGACGCAGCAAGCAGCAATCCTACACCAATATAGTCGATACGTCGCAGGTTCTCCAACGACAGCTTTTTTCGACCCGCCTCTTTGGCAGATAACAGTGAATTTGGATTTGAAGCGGAAGGAAGAGTGAAGATGATGACTGCGCTGGCCAAAAATCCTGCAGGGGCACTTTTGGTCCACATCGGGATCAGCACGACTGTTATTAAAGGTTGACCGGCCAAGCAACGACACATACTTGAACAAAAAAACCCATTTCCATTGTCCACTCTCTGATATTGCGCCTCCCATCAAAGGTCCCACCACACTTGCCAGCGCGAAGACTGTGGACATCAGTGCAATGTATTTAGGCATCTGTCCCGGCGGAATGATTGCCGGTGCTATCACAAGAGTCATAGAATAGATTCCCGAGGCTCCGAAACCCTGAAAAGCACGAAATATGATACTTAATGGTCGTTAGTCTGGGTAACAAGGAATTGACACTGAGATATCCGACTCTTACAGCTCAACAATGTTGTTGGATATTCCACACAGGATTGAGAAAAGACTGAAGCTCGATAATCCGATTATGAACATTGTCTTGCGTCCTAGAATATCACCGAGTTTTGCGTAGATTGTAAGAAACCCTTTCCAATCAGCCTTGTTGCATGTTATCCGTTTCGGGAAAACTAGGGCTACCGCACCCGTGTATGTCAACAAATACGCAGTCACTATCCAGTCGCGCTTATCGAACCCACTCAGTGCATTGGTAATCGAGACCAATGAGGTACTAACGATTGTCGTTTCGACTGTCGAGAGGAAGAGCGCTACCCACATCCTATTTCACAAACGTGTTAGCATATTGTCTGAGAGCGACATTTTAGGAATCAGCTTTCTTACCCAGCAGTTAAAACATGAAGCCTCCATCCTGAACGATACGTTCTCGCCTGCTGTTCTTCCTCAATAACTTCTGGCAGAACTTCTTTAGCTTGGTTGGACAGATTTTCTGCTGAATGTCTTCGCTCCTCTAATTCCATTTTTCGTGTTGCACTGGTCGGTGAAGGTCGACGAGATGCGAGCAAGAGATATCGCATGCTCAATCAACTATGGAGTATATTACAATTTTAAACAAAGAAAAAAGTGTGAAAACGAGGTTGTATCTTATATCGCAAATCAATCTCTGAACAGAGCAATAAGGGGTATTTCGCCAACAGTTCCTAATCGGGCAATCGATGCGGTCATGTGATCCGCATACATTCTTGGTGTCGACGTTTATTGGGATGAAACAACCACTCAAAAGGCTTCAAAGACTAATAAAGGCTAATCGTGTTCTAGATCATGGCAGTTCGACCGTACAAAATTGTCTTTATGGGCATGGTTACCTCTCGCGAAGGATACCTGCCCTGCTCCACCCTCATTGTCTATCACTAAGCAGGCCTTTATGGTTGGTATAACTAGGAAAGAATCATTGAAGTACGTATGTAATAACAGCTTGGAAAATGTTGTAGGAGCGGCGAAACGCTAATACGACAAGAATGGGATTACCTAGGTAGGCACTGGGCCCTTTAGGAATGAGGTCGTAATTGACTGCATATATAACAGCGGGGATTAGTACTTGTGCCTTCAACTTAGTCATGTTGCCTGGTTTTTATATTTCATGTGGTCATGTATCTTGCTGTCTCGTGTAGTGGTAGATGTAAAGAGGTACATAGCGTTTGACTGGGAAGCATTTCTATGAGCAATGTTTTTACTGCACCGGCTTCCGGGTCATCTTGGGTAGCGTGAGAAACTGAGCTGAGGTGATGTTTGATGAATCCGGTATACAGGTAGATTCTCCTGATTCTACTTAAAATAAGAATGCATGATAAGACGGCTTTTAGTCTCCACATGTTCATAGATCGGCAAATTAACGGAGTAATGCCCGAACCCCAACCAGCTCTATACGATCTGGTGCTAATGCGATTTCGTGTTAATTTTCCTGGGCTATTTCGTATTCTGGAAGATCGAAAGTGCTGCATAATTAGACTTTCAGAAAAACCGGTTGGAAAAGTCCGACATCTTCGTGCCATAGGATGGTAGTACTACATATGCAAGTAGATGTTTGGATGAGTGAATGTGGAATTCTTCCTGGTATGTATGGCACTTGGAATATTCTAGTCAGTGTTAAATCTCCGCATTTTCGCCCCTGTGACCTTAACTAAGCTTTAAAAAGGGCCGGTATAAGGTAGATTACATTTGCACCAAAGCAATTCCGTTACAGCCGACCCCTAGCCATCATCAGCGCTAAGAGCCTCCGTTAGCCTCAGGGTGAATTGGGGTAGCATCCTCTAACCCTTCTAGAGTAAGAGCTCGGTGCTTGAAACGGGGATGAACTTGTGTTTTTAAGATTTCTTGTTTCAATTTTACTTGTCTTTTCCTTATAACCATCCATCACACGGACTTTAGTCCGTATTGAATGATATAGTGCCGCCGACTATATCAAGTATGCCTAGGTATCCAAGTTGCATTACTGCCAGAGGACAAAATTACGGATAGTCACTAACGTGGGTCATAACAAAAATATATAAGAGCTTTTCTGCTCCTAATTTGTTGAATAATTCAGATCATTACTCTCATACAACAGTGCACAATGGCATCCTTCTGCTCAACTATGGCTGCTATTCTTGCGGCAGCAAGCATGGCAACAGCAGCAAAAAACGGAATAGGCAAAAGAGGCCTGGCATATAACAATAATAATGCCTATGGAAATGCAACTTATGCAAATGACTTTTTTGCCGATTCGTCTCAAGTGACTTGGGGATATGATTGGGGCTATCCATCATGGAACCTTTCCTCCGTTTTCGAGTTGTAAGTACCGAAGTGATAATTCAACAATGCGATTCCAAAAATCATCTTAACAGAATGTATAGTGTCCCTATGCTTTGGGGATTGCCCTCCGGCAATGATCCAGATTGGACGGCCGCCGTGCAAACGGCCGGCACGGTGAACATCCTCGGTTTCAATGAGCCCGACCTCACATACTCCGGTTCCTCCAATATGCTCCCTGCCGCCGCCGCTCAGGGCTACTTCACCTACATGGAGCCGTTCAGTGGCTCTGTCCGTATTGGTGCTCCCAATGTCCTTTGGAACAACTACGACAGCAGCTCGTCAGGCGGCAATTATAGCTCCCGAGTATGGACAAGTTATTTCATGGGAAACTGCACTGGCTGCCATTTCGACTTTGCGTGCATTCACTGGTACCAGAACTGTGAGCCCGGAAATGGTGAGTCCGGCGCAGATTGGTTCACCAGTAATGTCACCGATGCTTATAATACATTGCAATTGCCCATCTGGGTGACGGAGTTTCAGTGCTACGGAAGTGATGATCAGCAGGCGACATTTTTGGAAAGTGTCATTCCTTGGTTAGATAGTCAGGAATATGTCGAAAGATATGCTTACTTCGGTGTCTTCCCTGGTTATCTGCTCGATGTTGCCGGCGATGCGCTCAGCGGCGCTGGAAAAGCCTACATCTCATCATAATTATCTGGACTCCATTATAAGAGTATATTTGATAGGATAACGTATTCAGTGACGAGATTGGTCAAAACAAACTACCTTTTCAATCCGACATACATACTATTGCTTATTGTCTTTGTAGAATGAATAATAAAAGGCCCTGGCGATCATGTTTCCTTTCCTCTGATATCTATATAAGTAATTAGCAAATCTCTAGATGTCGAGTTCTGTCGTCTAATTTTGTGCTTAAACTTTATAAAAACAACTTGATTTCTTCTTTCTAGAAAAAATCCGACGACGGTGTTGATGCACAATCCGGCATAATCCGCAGCACTGCCACAGCGTTAAAACGTAAGGGCGAATAGCGAGCATTAGTTTTCGACAGCTTTCCACTAGGTAAGCACTAACAAGTTAATAGTGGACATCAATGGCGTGTAGCGTTGGGATAGCCCCCAATAGGGGCTCGGGCGGGAGTTATGAAGTGGCAACGCATGGCCGTGCTCATGCATAGCTCCATCATACTATTTCTTGACTTGGCTGGATAATTACTATTTATAAAAGATTCCATGAATATCCCAACAACTATTTCTTCTTAATTCATGAGGCTGAAGCCCGAATGCGCGTGATACAAAATCACGATAGTCATTTATATCTGACAGCCTTTTACTGCATGCACCAGATATCTCATGTTGAAAGAGGTATTCCCCAGGAATATACACCTGGGTATGCCGATAGGCAGGAAAGGAAACAGTTACAAGGTAACAGGACAGAGCCGGGCTCGAAGAGATCGTGGACAAAAACAAAAGAGAAATTAAACCACTTCTCAAATTCGACAAGAATCAAAATGGCGGAATTTGTCGGAGCCATTGGCACCGTCGCTGCCGTCGCGCAGATGGCCGAATACGCCGCCAAAGCCTCATTGGAATTCTACGACTTCCTCAAAACAATCAAGAACGCTCCTCGTGAGATTGTTGACATTACTCGCGACATCAATACTTTCCACAAACTCGTCTGCAACCTGCAGGGCTCATTGAGCTCTCCCATAGTGCAGGATATTGTTAGCCGAGATGCCGACATTAGCCACGCACTGAACGCGCTGGAGGAGCCCATGGTGAACTGTTGTGATGTTTTCAAAAGCTTGATGGAGAAAATGCGCCCGCATCTGAAGGAAGATGGTTCTCCAGGGACCCCTGGAACGGAAAAAAGTTCGATAGATAGCGATTCTTCAAGCAAATCGAATTGGAAAATTAGTCGAGCCGATATGAAGTGGTACTTCAAAAGGAGGGAGGTGTATAGTCTGATATCGCAGTTGGAGCGGACCAAGGTTACTTTTGCAGACGCTATGGGAAGCACGACTTTGTATGAAGCCCTATTCCATTTGCATGATCGTGATCTAAACGTGTGCAAGAAAAGAATATGCTAATGACAACATTGACAGACTTCTTACGTTGAAATCGGCAGCCCTCAAAACAGAATTGCCGGAATATTCAAGCACGCAAACAACTATTCCGGGCGAATTGGAGAATCCATTCAACCAAGATGCCGGCGCAGCACTTCGCAAGTTTGCGGATACTGCCTCTACCATCGGCTTCCGGATCACTTCAAAAAATGACACAGAAGCGAAGGACGAAAAACGACCGGAACTGCCTCGAAATAACGGTAAATTGACCAAAATGCTGATTCAAGCAGTCAAAGATGGATCCATAGCGGATATAATCGAGGCTTTAAAAATCGCTCATGTTGATAGTCAAGACCAAGACGGGCGAACTGCACTTTCATGGGCAGCCGAGCTGGGCAGACCTAACATTGCCGAATTACTCATTAGCAGGGGAGCTTCGGTTTCACTTCGCCAGTACACTACCAAGCGCCGTGCTCCGAATCGGCCTCATCCAAAACAAACTAATGGAAGAGTCCCGTTACATTGGGCAGCGGCTTGTGATAAACCGGTTATTGTCAGCATGTTGCTGCGCAATGGTGCCAATCCTAATGCTAGGTCAACTGTCGGTCGATCTCCGTTGCAGGAGGCTTCCATGCATAATAACATCAGTATTGTGAAGACATTGGTGGAACACGGAGCAGATGTGAATGCTCGAAGTTATAACCATGTATGGAAGTCCTTTACCTGCGATCTTCATCCCTCGCCTAATTTGTCTTTTACTAATTGCTTGAAATCTAGGGCTGGGCAGCGATGCATGAGGCAGCATTCTACGGCCATCAAGAAATCACTCAATATCTCTCCGAGCGCGGTGCCTGGCTCGACCCCTTGACAGCAGCAAACCTGAAAACACCACTGCACACCGCCATGACAACGAAACAACTAGTTCTGTCACGAATGCTCTTAGATTTTGGAGCAGACCCCAATGCGCAGATGTTGCATGACACGACAGCTCTACATATAGCGGCTGCCGGAGGATGGGTTGTAGGCATAGATCTACTTTTGAAAGCCGGTGCATTGATTAATGCGAGAGATGCGATGTTACATGAGACGCCCTTGCATAAGGCGGCGCGAAACTTGCAGTTGAACGCCATCGAAGCACTGCGGAGACATGGCGTCAACGAGGACGCAAGGAACATAGATGGTCAAACTTATCGCGATATCGTGGATTGTGCACGCCTCGATCCTGATATTTGGTTTATTCCGGTGGATGATCCATCAAACTATCGGTGAGATGGTTTCATTTTCGGTATTGACTATAAATCCCAAATTGATAGTTGCGGCATGTTTATATATACCGGTTGACCTCCAAATTATAACAGCTGAAGATGCATACGGTATAGGTTTAATAGCAAATGTTCCCACATTTCCTGCGACATCTGGAAAGTCACGGAAACGCGCCGGGTTGTCGATTATCTATTCGCACTGGTTATGCCAATTGAATGCATTGCTTATAAGCTAGCACCCGCAAAGCAATCGGAAACATTATGTCCGAGACATGTAAAATGATTTCTGATTGGAAATGCTTACGTCCGTATCAGCTCCCAACCAACATGTATCGCGTCACGCGGATTTGTCGACTTTTTGGACCTTGTCTGAATGCAGTATAGAGAGCCGTAAATCCAAAAGGAGGCCTAATTCAGCAGCTGAGCTGAATTGCAGGTCTCATTTAGAATCTGATCCGTTGCATTCCGATTCTCTTCTCATTCACGACATTTCGACGCTAGATAAACATATGTCTTTATTGACTGAGTTAATGAATAAACAAGTTTGTATCGCGAAGATAACTGAAATTATTTCATACGAATTTGAGCTCAGAGACATCAATATACCACAATGGCCGGTTTGTTCTCAGTCCTTCGGCGTTATTCAGTCTTGGCTGCCACATCAGTCATAATCGCAGCACTATCCATACCTGCCTATCGAGACTATCAAATTTTTATATCCTATGGCCCCGGCGGCCCTCCTCACAATGCGCTTGGCTGGTTCTTCTCCAGGTTTCTTGCCACGCCATTTGGACAGGAGATGTTCAGTACAGCGGTGTATGAGCGAAGAATTCTCGCGGGTGAGAACAAATCTCATTTGACCTTTGGAGATGGTCAACTTCCTCAACGCGATGGAGAGACGCCAGTCGTTGGTTCACATGTTGTTCCGCAAAGACAAATAAATCAAATATCTGGGGGAGATATTCAAAAGGTCCGTTTCAGCCACTTCAGCGCATTAACAGAAATATCGACTGACTTGGGAAAAAACAGGATTTTGTGACAGCGTTCTATGCCCTAGCTAGCAAAAACTCCCACATAATCAAAATAGCACCCTCAAACGCCGAAAAACACAGCAATGCTATGTGGGTCCTGGACAATATTCCTCGCGCACGTGAAGCATTCCAAACAGGAGGCGAAGTCGCGCATATCCACGAAACGGGGGACCATTCCCTACATGTCGTACTTTCTCTGGCGGATGCCAAAAAGGTCATTGAGGCCGGTTGGGGTCAGCGCCATGCTTTGTCCGGATGGAGACCTTTGGGAGGTCGGCTGGAGAAGATTGTAGATATTCCCGCGACGTATTTGCTTATATATACGCCAAGGACGTCGGAGGAGATTGGGATAGTTCTCGAGATTGTCAAGGCTGCGATGCGTCATATGAGTATGGGTGCGGAGGTGATTTCCTAGACGTTCCGACACTTTCGGTCATATCTATATCAGGACAATTCATGTACAGTAAGAATCTTTAATCACATCGGTAGAAATCGAAGCCTTCTGCTCAATAGCGCAATTGAAGCCGAATATTATCTCAAGTAACAAAAGTGGGCATCGGCGAAATGGCCGGAGTAGCTGTGGGAATGTGACGACAAGTCGTAGATCACAGTGAAGTCAATGAGATATTGAATCAAGTATGCTGGAAAATCAAGCATTTACTAGCTCTGCAAACATTTGAAACATTTCACGTGCATGAAAACAGTGAAGCATGTCGGACTACGAGCAAATAAACGGAAATCGAGTGGCATACCGAACTTCCACAGACTATATCGCTCCGTAGACACTATGTCATTCGCCAGGAGATTAGCCGTCTATCGGGTGGTTATGGAAGAATCTTATATGCATTCAATGGGCGTTATCAATTCATTGAACCTGTTTGTGAAGGGGCTCGGTTCAATAACGGGTAAAAGATTACTGCAAGAAGGACTATGACTTGCCATATTATACGCACCATTCAAGGTAGAATGTCGTGATGAACTGTTCGGAGTCGGCACGACCGATTTGGACAACAGACAGAAATAGGAATGCGATGTCACTTCACCGGAATCAATGACTTCGGCTTTTACTCCACTGGAGAAGGACTTGGTCTTGCTATCATCACTGTCACTGGCATCCTCGGTGCCGAAGGCATTACCTGGTGTCCTGATCATTTACAACCCGCTCAGCAATAAACATAGCTTGATGCGAGGCAGTGATGGTGACTCGACCAACAAGATATATGTATACCAAAAAAGAGAGCAGTATTGTCACTTGCCGACAAAGAGGTTGGGAAAAAGAAATCCAATCAACGGAGATCCTCCAAGCTCTCCAGCTACAAAGGTTTAGTCATAGCCCCCTGCCTGTATGCAGTCGGTGTATGGAAATAGGACAAGAACTGGGGCAGTGTAAGAATGCATTTACCCATCCATAAGCAAGCCTGTAATTGCTGGTAAAATAACATAATATAGCTTACGCCTTAGCGACAAGTCTATTGTTATGACCATATTATATAGTCAGACGCTCGTGTCCGGGAGGCTGTCTAGGCCAAGCAAGAGTCAAAAGCACAAGTTCAGCCCTCCCATACACAAATGAAGACAACGGAGGACTATACATACCTTTCATTGGGTACATATTTCGCTCCTAGCAGAAGAACAAGCTTGTTTTGTCCGCGTAATGAAGCCTAAAGAGAGTCTTCAATGATAATCCGTCCATGATTACCCCCCTCATTCAATCAGACGCGGACCTTGTAGGGTCAAAGCCCTAAAGTGGGAAGCCCTAAAGTGGAGACGGCTAAGATTTACCCGCACAGGAGCAATTATCCGCCGGGATCGGCGCGGGAACAGCGGAGAAGGCCGGGGAGATAAAAATGCCCAAAAGCTTGACTTTTCTGCTTTGGTTATGCTCAGACAACTCTTAACAACTAGCCGACAACAGCAACTCATTTGACAACGAGGGGAATTTCAGGTGTCCACCAAGAAACGTACTAGAAGTTCAAGGCAGTTCTTTCACCCGGGTGTAAAACCTCCAAGGAACAGACTGTAGTTCAGAGAGGTAACTCAATTCGAGCTGGGGAACCCATGGAACAGCTGATTCTCAGATTGATAGATCAAATAATTCATGCGAGACAGCAACTACCTGCAGGTAGAAGACTATTCTTCATTGGTTTCCACAAATTCCAATGGCTCCATTACTCCCAATGCTCCCAGTGCTCCCATCAATACTGTAGTGTCTTCAATACTAACCAAAATATAATGCATACTTAATGATATAGTATACTGACTTCGACATACGCCAATTGATAATTTGCTATGTGTGAATTGTCATATGGGACTGTATCCAAAACAATTTATCTGGAATCTAAAGAGCAGAAAGATATACAGACTTCAAGAACTGACTATATATGCAAGACTAATTAGAAACCTGATTCCTACGCATAGACTTAATTTAAGAGTTTGGCCAATGTGTGGCAAGCCCTTATAACCCCGCGCTCCGTTCTCAGAATTCTCGTGTTTCCGATTGTCCCATGATTTATATGCGTGAGGGCAACATTTAGCGCTGCATTCACCTAACTAAGGCTATGTACAAGGTGGTGCGTGTACACGAGAATATTGAGTATGGGAAAAGGAAGGAAAAAGGAGGAAGCCTTCCACCTCGCTGCGGAGATCTCATATGGCTCTGTGGGTAACGCCTTGCCCACTTAGGCACCGCTCTGGTGGCTGTCTCAATACATTACCGCCGTAGGGCTTCATCCCTACGTGGGAATAGCTTCATCCGCCTCGTGCCGCGGCTCTAGAACGGAGCCGTGCGGTCAGCCCTGTCATACTGCCGCCCCAGAGCAACCCGCAATACTCAATAAATCTTTCACAGTGGTAGGCTACACTATCTTGTAGTTCCAGACAGCATTGAACTTTATAGAAACTTCCTCTATGTTAAGCATATCGTTGACCCACTAGCTGGTCATAGCAGTCCTCTTTTCAACTCAATATCTCCTCTAAACCCCTAGCTTTTAGTGAGCTTTGCATCAAGCCCTGCACTAGGTGGCCTGAGGTGTACAGGTTGGCCACTATCCACAAGTCCTTTAAATCTCTGTGTTCCGCCTTAGTATCTCCATATTTCTGATTGTTCCATAATTTATATGTGCAAGGGCAATGTCCAGCTACCAGTGAGCGGCCTTGATCTTTATGGCCCAGCAGTATGAGCTGAGCGTTAGGTGTCCAGAGATGTCCCCTGACACCAGGAACCCCTCCAAGCAAATAGTATCCGTTGTGTGTGTAGCTCGAAAGTGCTAGAATTGTGACTGGTCACGCATCTCTCAACGATCTTGGCTTCAGAAAATGGGATGTAAAGTGTGTAAGGCCTGTATGGGGATATCAAAATATTAACCTGTAGATCCTGACCATGACCAAGTTTTCGAGGTACCTTGATCGTGTAACTGCAGCGCACTAGGTCCTAGCGCTGTCTGGTTCAAACTAGACCTAGTAGTTTTCACTTTCATCTTCTTTGATTGTGGTCGATCTGCCTCCTTTCTGTAAGATACCTTATGTATCACAGTAGTCCATCATTTCATTCAGCATAATGGCTGGATCTGGTTGCAATTGTAGGATACCTTTTGTATCACAGATGTCCATCATTTCGTCCAGTGTAATTGCCGGGTCATGGGGAGGCTTCAGTTGTTTAACTTGGTCGAGAAGACAATTGACTTCGGAGAATCCAGGAGCAAATTCCGAAGCACCAGTATGTATTTCCACGTTTTGGAGCTGTCACAGTCGCTAATCTCATATAGGGGCTTGATACATTACTGTATCGTTCTTTTCAAGCGGCAATCAGAATGTTTTAGACAATATCTACATTGTGAGTGCACCCATAGAAAAACGCTGTCAATCAGGTCCTCCTGTCGATGGGTTCAGTTAGAAATTATGGATAGGGGTCATATTGGTCATCCAGGCGATCAAGTATCTAAGCTCAGGACCTCTGAGTACAAGCTGGTTTTGAAGTTCATTGAAACCTGGGCTATGTAGCCCATAGTAGGGTCAGTCCATCTCGTGAATCTGGAAGAACTATGCCGTCGCTGGTTATAGACTTTCTCTTCAACAGCCAAAATATGGGATAAAACTGTATTCTTTGCTCGCAGTCAGCTCTCAAGAATCTCTGATAGGCCCTGACACGAGTACATACATTTTTTTGTATGATTTTGTGATGTTTTTGTAGTTTTTTTTTTGGTGTTTTTATTTGGTTTGGTTGACATAAGTCAGTGATAAGAAGGAAAGGACTCTCTGAGGAGGATGAGAAGAGAAGAAAAGCTGGGACTGGGGTGAGAGGCTGCTGCCTAGAGAGAGAAATGATAGCTGATTGGTCAATAAAGGAGAGGCAAAAGCTCATGGCCTGGTAGAACAAAAAACGAGACAAACAGACCGAAGAGAAAAGCGTAGTGGCTGGGCGCTGGTGTCCGGTTTGGAATACGCTTTACAAACGCCCATCGACGAGGCTTTTACAGCTGAACTGTGACTTAAATTATCTTAGCTCGCTTGGATGGAGCTGCGACAGCATTATTTTTGAAGAAACCATATTTGATATCATTAGATCATGAAGCCCATCTAGTGCGGTTTTCCTACCTGTTGGAGGCCGTTCACCCCAATGAGCGACCAAGAGATTAGACATGGTGTATGTCCCTAGCTATTTTGTTGTATCAAAGTATTTGACGGCTGGCACCAGTTGACCTTTTCAGAGAAGGCAGTAGAATATCCTCATATTGCAAGTTAAGACGACGTGGTTCTGCGTCCCTGGCGCACTAGCAATCGTTCGATATGGGGCGTACATAATAGGCAGATTGGCTTTCTATGTAAACTCGACAATACTGGCCATATCATGTCCATGAAGGGCCCCGATAAATGTAGCAGGACATGGCTCTAGGTTCTACCACATATTTTACCCAGAAGATGACCTCGCAAAAAAAAATCATTGAGGATGGCGATCCTTAACCCTAATCAGATATAACCCTAATCAGAGATCTTGTTCCGGAGTTTGTTCGGTTTGCGTTATCTTAACCCGCCGTGCCCCGCAAGATAGATTTCGTTACAAATACAAATACAAATCGTTACGCATACATAATATTGCGCGATGTCGCGGAACTTCAGGGCTACATCCATATTCAGTTATTCCTCTGGGCGTGATGTCCTCAGCTGATCCAGGCAGAAAGAATATTCTAGATTCTACTTTGATTTGTCTGTGTTAATTTAATTTCTCTCTTATCAGACTGACCCCAATTTTCTTTTACGTGAAATCCCTATATACGTGTAAATTACAGCCTCAGTGGGTCGTGTAATCTAGTATCATTACCATAAACTGCCGTCCTGTTTTTTACCGTATTGTATTTTATTGTCTTTTGGATGCTATTATCGGAGTGTAGAAGCTCGTCTATTCCGGAACTAAGAGAGGATCTGAGTTAGCTGCGTGGTATAATGAGAAACACGTCCAAGGTGAAGTTGAACCAGCTCCGGTAGATTTTTGGGAGCGTCATCTGTATCGACACAATTGCCTTCAAAATGCAGAACATACGAGTCATGGCATCTGAACTGCCCGCCCTGTTCGAGCACTATGCGAAGCAGCTGCCAGTATCACCCTGGAAGCTTGCCTATTGGCTGGGTTTTCCATATATTGCATACAGATTCAACCGCTACTTGAGTTACCGAGCACTGAATAACGGCGTCACTGATTCTTTCGACTGGCAAAAAGAGATCATACTCATTACCGGAGGTTCCAATGGCATCGGAGCAGCAGCTGCGCAAAGACTGGCTTCAAAAGGAACTCAAGTGATTGTCCTGGATATATTGCCGTTGACTTACGAAGCTCGTGAGATACATTCTGATAGCAAGCTTTTGCTCTTCAATCTAGACTTAATAAATCCCCAGCTAGAAATCTGAACTACTATCGATGCGATCTGACAAACTTCGATGAAGTGGAGGCAGTTGCAGCCACTGTGACACGGTTTGTCGATCTATTTCCTTCGCACGTATAGTGCAGTGCATTTGGTATGCATGAACTTACTGGCCATCTTTGAATTCAGGGAGGTCGGCGCACCGACATGCGTCGTAGCAAATGCGGGAATCTGTCGCGGCAAGCCATTGCTGCAAGCCACTAAACGCGATATCGAATTGTAAGAACAGATCTTTCCATCCATTCTTTTGCATTATCTGATACTTGCTTTCTTCAGAACGTTCGGTGTCAACAGCCTTGGTCTTCTATGGACCATCAAAGCATTTTTACCATCCCTTGCTGAGAATAACCACGGCCACTTCGTGATACTCGCCTCGCAAACAGGACATCTCGCAACGGCCGGAGTAGTCGACTATGCAGCCACCAAGTCCGCCGCTCTGGCGATCTACGAAGGTCTTCAAACCGAACTACGCCATGTCTATAAGGCTCCCGCAGTGCGCGTATCATGCGTATCACCATCCGCCGTGAGCACTAAGATGTTTACAGGAATTAAGTTGCCACCTTCAGTACAGCCCCTGCAACCTTCGGATGTGGGCTCTGCGATTGCCGAGATTCTGTGGAGTGGTCGAGCGCAGAACATCATGTTGCCGGCTTCTGCTTATATATCGCCTATTACTCGAGCACTTCCTGACTGGCTTCGTATTGGATTGCAAGAGTTTGGGAAGGATGTTATGACGGATTTGAACCCTCTTAAACCTTTGAATTGATTTCCGCACCTGTAACCATTGTACTCAATCGAATCTGGATGTGATTAATCGCCCAATCTTCTTTTATTTTCCTGAGAGATCTATTATATCGCAACCAAGTTTTAACCACATGCAATGATGATATTACAAGCACAATACTTTTTCAAAACTTTTATCTATTCATTTCTAGTAGATCTATTGACGTATACAAAAGCCATCACACGAGTATCGGCCGTAGTCGTACTCTTAGGCCGTCCTTGGGTCGGGAAGTGAGTCCTGTCTCAATCACCAACTCAGACGTGCTATCCTCCAGCTCCATTTCAAAAGTTCCAACGATGGCAGCAAGGAGGCATGCGAACTCTCCACGAGCAAATCCCTGTCCGATACATGAACGTGGCCCTGGGATGTGGGTTAGTTCCTACTTAAAACGAACGTAAATTGTTTGTGCAAGCTCTTACCATGTAAAAATGTCATGAACGAAAAATTAGTCACACCACCACCACTGTTCGCCTGATTTGGCTTCATCCATCGTTCAGGATCGAATACAAAAGCATCTTCGCCCCAAAGCTCCTTCGAAATGTTTACCGCGCACATTGAAATCGCAATCGACGTGCCTTTTGGTATGTGTTGGCCGAGGATAGAAGTATCCTTCGCAGCCACCCTTCTGGTCAAACCAGCAGGTGGATAGACACGGAAGACCTCGTTGCAAACGGCGTGAAGATATGGTAGACTATCTACCAACTCTGCGGTAACGGGAATCCCATTTGCGCTCGAAGTTGTTCCAATAGGAAGGTTTGCACGCACTTCTTCACGAAGTCTCTGCTGTACTTGTGGATACAGACATAGCGCATATATTGCCCATGTCATCGAAGTAGCGGTTGTCTCATGTCCAGCAGCGAGGAAGGTCAAAAGATGATTTTCCAACATGTTGTCTGTGAAGTTACCAGAATCAAGAGCAACAGATAGAATATCTCTCCTGACTGATCTATCCACGCTTTCTTTGGAGTCTTGTGCCTTTTCATCCCTTTTGTCCTTAATCAAACGACGAGATACATCCGTCAGAACCTCAGTGGCGGCGGCAATACTATCATTCTGTTTGATATTCAAGAGGTTCATGATCTGTTGTTTGGCAATGAACATGAGGATACCAAGGACTCCCGTTGGCGGTTTTTGCTCGAACACTCCTCGATACGCTCTGACAATCTCATTATCGGGATTGTGTAGTGTGTCGAATTCTCTTCCAAGGCCTGCAGCTCCTAGGATATCTAGAGTCGTACGAGCAAGCCAGTCCGCAACATCGAAAACTTGGCTAGATTGTCCGGTCCGCCTAATGTTCTGCTCGAGCTCGGCCGCCAACGATGCAGATTTCTCCCAGAAAATTGGATAAAGGTCCTTGACGTGTCGGTGCAGGAATGCGGGCATCAAGTTCTTTCGTTGTTTCTATTATACCTTTTAGTCTCCTGACGATTATTAGTTGCCGAGATTTTGGAGATAGTACGTACTTTATGCTCTTCCCCCTCCGCAATAATCAGGCCGATTCCTAATATCCTGCCCAATCCCTGTCGCAGTTTGTATGGTTTCGAAAAGTCATAATTCTTCTGTACAAGCACCTCCGACAGTGCCTTCGGACTCGTCACGAACACGACCTCCTTGTTGAACATCATACGATATCGGATAAGACCGTCGTTGGGAACCTCGTTGATCCATTCCTGGAGGGGCATGCCCGATCGCTCATTGGGAACCAGTTTTGCATGGCCATTGAAAAGTGTACCTCCCTGAGCCATAGTTAAATATTAGATATGGTTTTCTCTTTGTGATGGGGGCATCTTAATTGCCGAATCTTGCTAACCTTGGGCTCAGGTAAATGTCGCAGTGGGCTGAAGTAGAAAGGCCGCAAGTAAATTTTGTAAAAACCGAGAATGACTGTTGATAATACCATAGTGACACCAGTGACTGATAGCGCGACTTGTATTGGGAGCATCACAATGAGCACAATAGTCAGCAAAACCCAGCCGACCACCGCACGCTTTGCGGTGGACATGATTGATAAGACGACGACCACAAGTTTTGAGAAGCTGGAGATTGTGCTTTTCTGTGATGACTGAGATTCCTCAAAATATCAATTGAGCTACTGAATCATACGATCATGATTAATTCCTCTACTTGGGCACAATCTTCACGTGCCCGTAATGTCTTGCTCAAAATTGTTTCTCCCTTCGTCTGAATGGTTTTATTTCGAAACCGTATTATAACAATACATGAATACGCTTGTCAATACGTCAAGAGTATTACAAGATACAATTACCGTAATATACCGATAACAAACAGATCTAGGATTGTAAAACCTAATTTTAACGCCCATCCTAGATACATAGCCCCGTTGTTATTATTCCCTCTTGTGGAGTGTTACATCGCGTCAATAACGAATTTCGCCTTACTTCAGTGACGTGGCAAACCTGCAAAGAATGAAGAAAATCCTTCCAAAACCTTATCGTACATACGAGGTAAGGTTTTATATGATACGTGAACGCATTTTGCCCGAAAGTTTCATGACTCGAAGGTGGCTGAATGCCAAAATTAAAGAAGCAATTCGTGTCGGGCACTGTCAGCGAATTATTGCGAGGGCAATTGAGGATTTTAGGTTGGATGACGTGCCAAGCTGGGCGTTTCATTCATACTCGAAATCTCCTTCCTGACTAGAGAACGCGGATCTACTTCAACTCTAATTAATTGCCACGATTTGGTGCCTAAACTCAATTCTATCGTAGTAAATACTTTACTACGATAATTTTGCCAGTGAAATAGTCTCAGTCATAGTGGGGCCAAAATAACCTCATGTTAGCAGTGCTTACGGAGTAGGCGGGGTGAACGGGGTAAGAATTTAGCTCGGGGAAGTAAGTTGAAATTCCTATCTAGTTGTAATAGCTAGTATTGAACTATCAAATAAAACAAACTCTGTATCTCCACTTTGTTATACAAGTAGTTTAGAGTGTGCAAAAACTTGTAGAGGCGAGGTACGGCTGACTTATCTACTAGGCACACAAAAGGCATGTTGAAAAGACAAAATAGAGTCCTGAACGCGCTGATGTAACGACAACCACGTGTAGACACCGTAGGATTATTCACCAAGTTTGGTAGCGATCATATTTGGGATGTATCGTGACTTTTTAAGCCTCTGTAGCTCTGGTGGTAATATGAACCTTGAGCGGAATTTTCTCCCATGATGTGTAAATATATTGATCCTTGGGCCAATTGGCGCACTCGGGCGTCAATGTGAAGTCGAAATGCCACAACATCTTTGCGAGAATGAGTCTCATTTCGATGTTGGCCAAGCTGTAAGAACGCAATCCAGTTAGCATATTGTGATGCCAGGTTTGAGACAATGGAAATATATACGTACTTTCGGCCAATGCAGTTACGTGGACCGAAGGAAAATGGCTGCAAAGCTTCACGACGGTCGTTCTTGTATGGGCCTTCATCGTCCAACCATCGTTCAGGCAGATAGATTTCTGGGTCCTTGAAGTTGTATGGAGAGCGGAAGACTGCGTATTGTGCCATGCCCATGGATGTCTATACAGAAGTGTCAGTAAACTATAATATTGTTTCTTTGAAATTGCCGGGATCTGAAAGCGTAAGGAGAGGCCACATACGTTACCAGGGAGCCACTCGCCCAGAATGTTAGCACCCTCTGGCGGAGTGATACGAGGATGACTGCCTGCAGCGGGAGGATACAAGCGGAACGACTCATCAATGACAGCGTTGATATATTTGAGTTGGCTGATACGAGCAATGTTGATCTCGTCGCTTGAGTTGAACGAGGTACGGACTTCGTCAAGGAGCTTCTGCATCACACGTGGGTGAGTGCACAGGTAGTAGATTGTACCCGACAGAATGGTGGCAGTGGTTTCGCTACCAGCAATAACCATGAGGTTGGCGTTTGCTACCAAATCCGGCATTGTGAGGTCACCTTTCTCCTCGGCTTGGAGCAAGTGGCTCATGAAGTCTATGTAGTCTGGATGACTAGTCTTCCGTCGCTTGACCTTCTCTTCAACGAGACCAATATGCCATTTGCGACGTTCAACGATCCTCTTGGGCATGATGGCCAAGATGATGGATCGGACGTCGATGAAACGTTGTAATGTGCGAATGTAGTGAACGTAAACAATAGCGTTGAAGATCATGGACATCCAAGGGTGGTAGTCATCGTTTTTGAGGCAGTCAAAAGGTTCGTAGAACGCGAGATGGCCGATGATATCGAAAGTCACATACTATCAAGCGATAATTAGTCTCGAGTATATTTGAATATTCGAAGAATTCTATCTGAGACAAGGATGCTCACATTAAACCATCGAACAATATCCACGGGTTCCTCCTTGTCCGCAACCTCATGCAAGCGAGTGACTAGAAGATCAATGTAGTGCAACAAGACTGGCTCCTGTCCCTTAAGAACCTTGTCCGAGAAGGCATTGGACAACAACTTTCTCAAGCTACCATGTGTTCTGCGATCGGCATTGATGATAGTCGGGTGAGTCTTGTCGGCATCCGTGTTTTCACCAGGGTCTTTGCGGTTCTCAGGAAGACCGTTACGGAATCCGTAAATCTCTTTCCAGGCGTCAGCACCGGTGAAAGAGAGCTCGGTGGGAGCTATCCGAACGATCTCGCCATATTTGAGATGCAACTCGTGAACAATAAATGGGAAACGACCGCTCAGCTGCTGTTTCATCCACCACAGACGAGTGGCAGCTGCGAGTTTGGGTCCGGGGTACTTAGATAGTGGATGGAAGTAGACTCTGTAAATCACAGCGCCAACCACATACGCAAGGAACTGTATACAGATCAATGACAAACACAAACCAAGCCAGGAGTCGGACTGCCATTCTACTTACACCTCCAGACAGCAAGGCTGCTGCCTGCCCGATGGACAGAGTAGATAGACTGATCCTTGGAGCCATGTTGATATGACAACGGAGTGACGAGAAAGGGCAAAATTGCAAGTCAACAACGAAGAGTTGGACTTTGATGAGGAGCTAATAGACACTTGATTGATGGTAACTACTCATATCTATGTGGTGAGACCTGATATAGGCGAGAGAGCACGCTAAGCTTAATACAGTACCGCCATCTCTCAGCGTTTGTAAAATCCAGGCGCCTACACCCTTTATTGCAAGCCACTCCTGGGATTTCCTCGTTTGACGTGTGGACGCCCGATAGCGGCTCAAGTTGCATGTAAGAGGGGAGTCTTTCTGGTTTCTAACCATAGATAAGTCTGTTTCAACTGTAACGTGTACGTCGACTAATCATGTGTATGTGTTTGAGACGCGAAAATAATTACAGCTCTGAAACGCAACTATGATACTGAAGATCCGCATGTGACGAATTTCTGAAGATAACTGAGCGGGGTAACTGAAGGATATGGCAGAGACTAGAGAGACATTCGTGATTTACATGGCTCAGCTGGAACTACTGTACCGTACTACTCAGATAAGACAATGTAATAGCTCTCAGATATATTGCATCAATTTCCATATTTGCTATGAGATACATGAGTGGATATTACGTGCATGTAAAAATAACTAGTGTAATCTATAGTGTATATAACAAAATGGCCCCCAGATTTCTCCGTTTTACGTATATGTGGATTAAGAAAGACGGCGGGGGATTGGACTTTTAGGGCTGCGTGGACTGACCTCCCCTCACTCTCGCTGCAACATGTTGATGACTTCAGGTGACGAATTCATCTCACTCGGTGTATAGATATGATTTTATCATGTAAATAATAATCTTGTGAGAATCCACACCGGAGATACTATCATTTAGTGTGCGGATTTCGAGTCATGGGCTGATACGACTAGCGTAACTGATATCTTCTGTATTTCGATACCAGATATGGCGACTATCGGAGAAGATTATTCCAGGGTCTTTATGAAAAATATAGGAGGCTTACCTAGGCAGAGACAAGAATAGATCTACGGGGCGTCTCGGGCGTGCTGGGCGTTCTGGCGTTCTTGATAATTGAGAATCGTAACACTGAAATATTTTGTCTGACAAAGAGCTATGTTGCGCGGGTTTGGACGACGGTAATTCCGACACAACATAGGCATTTTTTTTCGTCAAGGAGAAGTATTGTGACATCTTTCTTTATCCTTCACAACAGACCTCATGATAAGCCCAATGGATTTGCAAGAATCAGCCGTAGCTTTGGTGCGGCAGTTGGGGGAGAGAGTCGAAGATCCCCGTGGTTTTGGATTCATGAGCCCTGCTATCTATGATACCGCATGGGTGTCTATGGTTAGGAAGACAATCGATGACAAGGAAACATGGCTCTTCCCAGAATGCTTCGAGTATATCCTTTCTCATCAGCTCGAAGATGGTGGTTGGGCAATGTATGCATCCGAAATCGACGCCATCCTAAACACCTCAGCCTCATTGCTGTCATTGAAGAGACACCTTTCAAACCCCTATCAAATTACATCTATTACACAAGAGAAGCTGTCGAGTCGTATCGACAGGGCCCAACATGCGTTACAAAAACTTTTCAATGAGTGGAATGTTGACAGCACACTTCATGTGGGATTCGAAATCCTAGTTCCGGCACTACTTCGGTATCTCGAAGAAGATGGCATCACTTTTGCCTTTCCTGGCAGAGAGCGTCTACTTGAGATCGAGAAAGAGAAATTATCGAAGTTCAAAGCACAGTATCTCTACCTTCCAATCAAAGTGACAGCTTTGCATTCCCTGGAAGCCTTCATAGGAGCCATTGAGTTTGATAAAGTCAGTCACCACAAAGTCAACGGCTCCTTTATGGCATCTCCATCATCCACAGCCGCATACATGATGCACGCGACGCAATGGGATACTGAATGCGAGGATTACCTCCGCCACGTCATCTCTCATGCATCTGGAAAAGGATCAGGAGGTGTTCCAAGCGCCTTTCCTTCTACCATCTTTGAGAGTGTTTGGCCACTATCGACTCTGCTAAAGGTCGAATATGATCTCGATTCTGCACCTTATATCGAAAAGATCAGATCATATTTGCATGATGCATATGTTGCCGAAAAAGGAATTCTCGGCTTCACTCCATTTGTTGGCGCTGATGCAGATGATACCGCTACCACAGTATTGGTGCTCAATCTTTTGAATCAACCAGTGTCAGTCGACGCGATGTTGAAGGAATTTGAAGAAGAAAATCACTTCAAAACCTACTCTCAGGAGCGCAATCCTAGCTTCTCGGCTAATTGTAACGTTCTTCTTGCCTTACTGTACAGTCACGAGCCATCGCTTTATAGCTCTCAGATCGAAAAAGCTATAAAGTTCCTTTATAAGCAATTCACGGAGTCAGAACTGGATGTTCGGGATAAGTGGGTATGTCAATAACCGAGTTCAGTGTCTTGATAATTGTTACTCGAAATGGCTAACTATTGGATACAGAATCTTTCACCGTACTATTCATGGATGCTCATGACACAAGCTATCACGCGCTTGACTACTCTTCAGAAGACTTCTGAATTATCAACATTGAACGACGATTCTATTAGCAAAGATTTAATCAGTTTGCTACTGAGGATAGCTTCTACCGTGATTAAAGACCAAAAGCCAGGAGGCTCTTGGGGGACTCGAGCTTCAAAAGAAGAGACTGCCTACGCAGTGTTGATTCTCACTTATGCCTTCTACTTCGATGAAGTGACGGAGTTATTTCAAAGTGATATCAAGATCGCCGTTGAGAATGGCTGTGCATTCCTTTCTGAAAGAAGTACTCAGTCTGATTCAGAGTGGCTTTGGGTTGAGAAAGTCACATACAAATCAGAGGTTCTTTCGGAAGCCTACATTTTGGCAGCTCTCAAACGGGCATCTGACTTACCCGAGAAAAAGGCAGAAGACGCCCTTATCACCAATGGCATTTCCACAAACGGAATCGACCAAGCGAATGGGGTCAATGTTGAAGTCAACGGTACCAACGGTACTCACGGGACGAACGGTATCAATGGCACGCATGAAATAGAAGCAACTAATGGTGTCAACGGCACAAATAGTCACTCAGATTTGCCTCATGAAACAAATGGCAAGGTTGAAGAACCTCTTGCAATCATAGAAACAAATGGCTACCACATCAATGGTACAAATCATGAGGTTCCTCTATCAAATGGCATCTCCAATGGAGATTCTATGTCTATTCATACAGATCACTCGGACAGCTACTATCAGCGTAGTGATTGGACAGCCGATGAAGAACAAATTCTTCTCGGTCCATTTGACTACCTGGAGAGCCTGCCGGGCAAGAACATGCGCTCACAACTGATTCATGCTTTCAACACATGGCTCAAAGTTCCTGCAGAGAGCTTAGATGTTATTATCAAGGTGGTATCAATGTTGCATACAGCCTCACTCTTGATCGATGATATTCAGGATCAATCGATACTCCGCCGCGGGCAACCTGTAGCGCATAGCATCTTTGGCACAGCGCAAGCAATGAACTCAGGCAACTATGTATACTTCCTAGCCCTTAGAGAAGTCCAAAAGTTGCAGAACCCGAAAGCTATCAGTATCTATGTTGATTCTTTGATTGATCTTCACCGTGGCCAAGGTATGGAGCTTTTCTGGAGGGATTCTCTCATGTGTCCGACCGAAGAGCAGTACCTTGACATGGTCGCAAATAAGACCGGAGGTCTGTTTTCCCTTGCCATTCAACTGATGCAAGCCGAATCCACTATCCAAGTCGACTTCGTACCACTTGTCCGACTACTTGGCATCATATTTCAGATTTGCGACGATTACTTGAATCTGAAGTCCACGGCCTACACAGACAACAAAGGGTTGTGTGAGGATCTGACAGAGGGCAAATTCTCTTTTCCCATTATCCACAGCATCCGAGCTAACCCTGGCAATCGACATCTAATCAACATCTTGAAGCAAAAGCCACGTGAAGACGACATTAAACGCTATGCTCTATCATATATGGAAAGCACAAACTCATTTGAGTATACCCGGGGGGTCGTCAGAAAATTGAAGATGGAGGCAATTGGTACCATCCAGGGTTTGGAGAAGCAAGGCCTGGAAGAGAACATCGGCATTCGAAAGATCCTCGCTCGCATGTCCCTTGAGCTATGATGTTCCGACGCTATCGACAGTCGATCACGATTATTTACGAGAAGCTAGACTCTTCTTATTTCTGATGTTAGATGCAGTTTTCAGTTGGTTTCAAGATTATGAATACCACAACTTTCTATTGGAAACTTTCTACCTACTAAACTCAAATGTCCTCATTTGCATTGTTCCTGAGCTCAATTCGTAATGACCAGTGTATGAATTAACTTATCAACCTCAGCTTCCGTCAATGCACAGTACTGGATAAAGTAATTTCGAGCACCCCCGAACTTGGCTGCAACTACATCTTCAAGAAAAACCTTCATAGTTTCTGGGTGGCTGGCAATAATGGATTCTGCGTCCTCGCGCGTAGCTGCATCCTTTCTTTGTAACAAGCGTTGAATTAGATGTTCCCGCCAGGCTCCAAATCCCTCGGTAGTCATAGCATAGTCTTCAACTATCGTCTCGTTTGGTACCCCGCAAAGACCCAATAACAATGCTGCAAACACACCGGTTCGGTCTTTTCCCAGTGTACAGTGAAACAGGATCGGCCGGTCCGGATGTTGTATTATGTGGTCCGTTATTTTACGAAAACTGCCGTTTTCTGCTGCACTGCGTGCGATGGCCTCATATGCGTGGACGAATCCTGTAGTCTTGGCGCTTTTGGGGGAAGTGGAATCAGTTGCAGTATCGGAGGACCCTCCGTACTTCTTGACTAATGACGCCGGGGAATAGTCGCCCTCCGAGAAGACCGGCACGGAATAGCGAGTCGTGCCAGGTATCTCGAGTAGCGAATCAGGATAGCGAGTGGCGACAAGCTTGATTTCCGTCTGTGAACGAAAGTCAAAAATTGCCTGGATGCCAAGCTGGTGGATCAATGTCTCAATACCGGCCGGGGTAATCTGAGACGGCTGCGCCGATCGAAACAGGAGTCCAGGCCGAGTGGACGAGTGGCTCGCTTGAGGTGCGTTGTCCGGTGAGCCGTTTGAGGCAGGAGCAGGAGGGACAGAAACGCATGGGTAACCGCCCAGTTCACGGAAATTCACAACTCCGGCCACGGAAAGAAACCGTGAAGAAGTTGCTTTTCCGATAGAAGCCGTGGTAGTGGTTTCATTAGACATGTCGCTCAACTATGACTGGTGCTGACCTAGGAATATAGTGGTGCAGGTTCCAACCTATCGTATGCGGGGATACCAAAGTACTATATTCCTACCCTCGAGTACCAGAAACCACACTAGAAAGTGGCATGAATGAAGCAAAATAAGCTTAGAGAAGTAAAAAGTTACATTCAAGGGTTACATGGAAGAAGCCATGATGTATGTAATCCGGCTACTCAACTCTTGGTAGCATGAATTAATACCGCAAGGTTTGGCTTACGAAGGACTCAACTGCCATGCTGGTCTCATCGGGCCTCGGTGTGAACTTCCAAGGTTGATATATTTTGCTTATATGAGCGAATAATACAC
Organism: Talaromyces liani; assembly: GCA_022814505.1. Taxonomy (NCBI): domain Eukaryota; kingdom Fungi; phylum Ascomycota; class Eurotiomycetes; order Eurotiales; family Trichocomaceae; genus Talaromyces; species Talaromyces liani. The sequence goes on from JAKLNL010000027.1 coordinate 223,141, forward strand.
GAGCTAGCTACAAAATTGACTTTGGAAGGATGTAACATGCGTTACGAGGGGACTAGTGAGGGGTACGATGTACGTAGCCTTGTTTGTTGCAGATTCTGCAGAAGCTTGACTAAACAAGCAGTGAGCTGAAAAGCAATCAAGGAAAATCAGTACATGTTCTCCAATGGGGTGATCGGGATATAAAATTAGATCACAACGGAAGGTTTCCTGGTGGATACGATAAACAGACGCAGATTATGGTTTTCCCCGGATGTGGGGCTGGCTGGGTTGATTGATATGCTTATTCATGCATGTGCATTAGCTGTATTTGTGTATTGTATTGTTCTATTACACGCTTCATTACTGTGGGTCTGTATGGTAAATACATACACTGTATTCCTGAGTAATTTATTAATACGATACTTACGAAACGAGCAATCAGTAGCTTCGACTATTCTATTCCCATCCGTTACCGGAAAGATCAATGTGAATACATGGATAGTTCGAAGCATACATCAGCCAAGTTTGACATTTTAGACCATTGTCATCATTGGACTCACAAAAAGAGAGAGCGTCTCATCCAACATGTCGACAGCTAAAGTCCAGTATGACAATGCTAAAGACATATGTGATCTCCACAACAACCTTGTGAGCACCTTCCAGTCTGGAAAGACGAAGGATCTAGCTTGGCGAAAATGGCAGCTCAAGCAACTTTGGTGGATGCTCGAAGACAATGAGAAAGAGTTTATGGCTGCAATGAAAGAGGATCTGAACCGGTCAAATATTGAGTCAATGATCACCGACTTTGCTGGGGCCCGAAAAGACATTTTGTACCATCTTGAACATGTCGATAAATGGGCAGGGGATGAGCCTTTGGGAGACACTTTCGTAGCTAAACAACTCCGTTTGGCACGAATACGGAAAGAACCCCTGGGTGTAGTCCTTATCATCGGTGCTTGGAATTTCCCGTTACTACTTGTCCTACAACCGCTCATCGCAGCAATAACAGCGGGTTGTTGTGCAATCATCAAGCCTTCGGAGCTTATTCCCAGCAGCCAAGCTCTACTCAAACAACTGTTGCCCAAATATCTCGACCGAACCGCCATTGGTGTGGTCTGTGGTGGTGTGGCAGAAACAACTTCACTGCTCGAACTACAGTTCAATCACATCTTCTTCACGGGGTCCGCAACTGTTGGTCGTATTGTCAGTGCTGCGGCTGCAAAGCATCTGACCCCGGTAACGTTAGAGCTGGGTGGGCAATGTCCAGCTATCATCTGCAAATCCGCAGATATTGATCGGGCTGCGAAATGTGTAGCCTTTTCCAAATTCCTGAATTCAGGCCAAATATGCCTTTCGGTCAACCACGTCTTTGTTGATCCCTCTGTGTATGATAAGTTTACAGAGCGTCTGAAACATTGGATTCAAACTTTCCTAGATGGTCAATCGACCATTGACACTGCAATCGTGAACCAGAGTCATTTTGATCGTTTGACGGCTCTTATTCGTAATACCGGAGGCAGCATTTTCTGCGGTGGTGGTGGAAATTGTGAAACACGCCGCATGGAGCCAACTGTGGTGGTCGATCTCGATTTGAATGGTAATATTTCCTACTTATCGCTACTTATGCCCATTTCCTGAGTTGAAATCTACCTAATTATACATACTGTTATACTAACACTCCAATAGATGCTCTACTAAAGGATGAGATATTTGGACCCATCTGTCCAGTTATAAAAAGCGATGCCCGAAGTGCCTATACTGCAACCAAACAGTAAGTGCCTTCGACCTGTTCGGATAAAATCCCCCCTAACTTTACACTAGAAAGGGACACCCTTTAGCCATGTATATATTCAGTAATGAAAAACTAGAGATTCAAGAAAGTAAGTTGTCTTGTCGGAAGGAAACGTACTATTTGACGTATGACTACTAATTGGGACATGTAGTTCTCGATAATACCAATAGTGGTGGAGTCACTATCAATGATGTGATTCTACACGCGGGGTTTTCTGGTGCACCTTTCGGTGGTGTCGGATCCAGTGGCTATGGATACTATCATGGCCCCTACGGATTCAACAGTTTTACCCATTTAAGGACGGTTATGCATTCTCCAAGTTGGCTTGAGCGGGCTTTGAGATTCCGCTATCCTCCATTCAATGCAACGGAAACTCCGAAGAGCTTGAAACTCAAAGCGAAATTCAGACGAGGAGAGAGTATTGATGACCAACGGCGGAAATCACCAAGCATCACAAGCAGAGGACTCAACGTAGCAGCAACTGTCGCCGTTCTCGGCACGATTTCCTACTACTTGTATCATTAGCTATTGAGATGTGAGATGGTCTATAGTAAATGGAATTTAACCTATTTCTCAGGGTCGGGGAACATCATTGAATGGCACGTTAACTCAAAAAAGGCAACATTATAAAGGCCAGTCATAAACCTGCCAATGTTGGAAATGAGGCTTTCACAAGAGCATCGATCCCCAGTAGATGCGCTAGAAGCACTCAAGATATATGTTCCGAAGGTATGTGACTCGATTCGCAAGTACCAGTGAATCTTTGCGATTGGAATATGCAAAAGTAAATACAACTTGATTTACAAAAAAAAAGGTATTAATTGAGGCATATTTTTATACAACGGATTAGGCATAAGATTAATGAAAAGGGAACACAAACCTTGAGAATCCTCCGACATTCAGAATCTGATAATACAAGCAAAGTTACCTAGTACAATCTTTCGAACTACATTACAAAACGTATACTAGTATTTCCATACCGTACAATGAATGGTATCCTGAAAAGTTACAGTTCCGCTATCTTTACTTGATACTGACTATATTTTGGCTGATTCACAATTATCCGATGCCTGTCAATCTCCACAAAAGAGCGAATGAGGGGTAAACAAGTGCTTATCGTTGTATTTTCTCCGCTGTTGGACATGATATTGCGATGCAGAACAAGATGACTTACACAGTAACGTATGACATAGTAAGATTGACAAATACCGTAATGTCCCTTTGAGTAAATCCAATCAGTAGCTTAAACTGTTTCTGTAAGTGAGGTAACGCTGAATATCTGCTTTCGTCAAAAGTCAGAAAGTCTCTCACTTAGTCCTTGAAGCACACAAGCAAGCCACTCATACCTAGGTAGCATTGATTTATTATCTTCAACTTCGACAGGTTTGCAGCTCGTAAGGCCGCAAATTATGTCTCTTAGTTGAAGGACATCACGAACAAGATGATTGCAGATTATATTCCGCAGCCTTCTTTACTCCAAGGCACTCTGTTAGTCCTCGTTTTTACTGTTGTCGCTCGGATCGCGTACCTCGAGATCAAGCACCGTGCGTTGAGCGACATTCCGGGTCCATGGATTGCTAGATACACGAATGCATGGCGTTGCTACTTGGCTTGGGTGTACAGTGAACGCCCAGGAGGTATCACATACCACGAAGTCATCCACAAGAAGTATGGAGATGTTGTCCGTGTAGGACCGCAAACCGTCTTTATCAATGATCCCGCTGGTATCCCGGTCGTTCTCGGATTCAAGGATAGACTTGAAAAGACCGATTCAGTCAATGCCTTTATGCAACCCGGAAAGCCTACATCAATTGTAGGTATTCGAAATGAGCAGAAACATGCCTCGTACCGTCGCCCGATTCAGGGCGCATATTCATTGTCCAGTCTGAAGCTTTACGAACCTGCCATTGACGACATGATCAACAAGTTGACAAGCATATTCGATGAAAAAGTCCGAAGCAAAACCGTCATTAACGTTACTGAGTGGTGTCACTTCTGTGAGTCTACACCAATATTTCGGGGGGGGTCGCGATACTGGATTTCTACTAACAATACGGGGTTTGGACCAGTTGCATACGATACAATCATGAACATCACTTTCGGTGCTCCGTTAGGTTTCCTCGATAATGCCAAGGATATGTATGATTTAATTGCGAATCAAGTGAAGCACGTCGCCTATGTTCGAGTGGTATGATCTCCAATTCGAGACGATTAAAGTATCACACGAGCTTACAAATAATAGCTTACTCAATGGCCGGCTCTGGACTATGTTATACGCACAAACCCTATCGTTGTAGCATTTAAGAAGAACAAAGAATCGCCATTTTTCCGTTTCGCAGTTCAGCGTATCCGACAAGAGGTCGAAAAGCCCACACCCGACGAGGTTCCGAAACGAACGCTCTTACAACATTTTGTGGATGCAAAATCTAGGTACCCGGACGTAGTTGATGATACCCAGATCCGTCTGTATTGCGCCACAAACTCCTTGGCTGGATCTCTCAGCCCGTCGCGCGTGCTCGACTGCGTGTTGTCTTGGTTAGCACAGCATGCACAGGAGCAAGATCGTCTTTATGGAGAGATCGTGAAGAATACAAAGAACTTTCCAGTCTCATTAGAAGATACTGTCAACATGCCATACCTGGAAGGGGTTATCCGCGAAGGATACCGACTACATCATGGAGGAGACATTGCCATTGAACGCAAAGTAGGACCCAATGGTACCACTCTCCATGATGGACGTTTTATTCCGGCAGGCTACGATATTGCCATGAGCAGCCCTTCTATCCGTGTTTGTTCAGCCTTTGGTGAAGAACCTCACGTGTTCAGGCCCGAACGTTGGATGAGAGCCAAAGGAGAGAGCGAGGATGACTTCAAGGCTCGCCGAACCTATATGGACAAGGCTGATTTGACATTCAGCCAAGGATCAAGAGCTTGCATTGGGAAGAGTTTCACGCACTTGGAGCTTTTTAAGGTAGTTGCATCGGTCATGGGTCAATTCAAGGTATGTGAATCCCACATCCATCCATCTGACGCGACGAGCTAATCAAATATGTGTTTAAAGCTCGAACTTGCGGGTACACCGAAGCGATTTGTAGTGCCTGTTCAATTGGTTCGACGCTCCGATTCAACTAGTTCTGCAACTTCAAATGATATCTATCCTGGTGACCGAACTGTAGCCGCGGCATCTCGCCTTCGTGCACAGCATAACGTGTCAAAAGCGGCGCTCGGTGGACTTGTATTTGCTCCCATCAACTTCAAGCAACCTAACCTTCGAGTACTTGATTGTGGAACCGCAGACGGCTATTGGCTTTATGACCTATCGAAACAACTCGATCCTTCAGCTGCACTCATTGGAACAGACATCGGTTCATTTCCATCAAACTCTTTCCCAAAGCCCAGAAACATGGCGCTCTCTATACACTCGTATAAAGATCCATGGCCAGCCTCCTGGCAAAATTCGTTTGACCTGGTACATATGCGATTCTGTGTTGCAGGGTTGAAAGATCCCGAAGAGGCACGTATCGCTATTGATAGGCTAATTGGCCTCGTCAAGCCCGGTGGATGGATTCAGTTAGTCGACAGTACGTTGTCATCGGGTAAGATTCTCAAGAATGACAAACCCAGTACAATCCTTTTCAAATCTATGGCCCACATGCTCGAGAGCAAAGGTCAGGATACAAGTGCTGGATTGAGAATCAAACCGCTATTGGAGGACTCTGGTAGGCTGTCGCATATTGACAGTAAAGAAGTCGTTGCAAAACTAGGTCAGGGCGCCGAGTCCGAAGAACTTAGCAAGGATGGTGTCTACAATTTGATGAAGATGGTCGACACATTGAAACCTAAACTTGAGGGTTTGTGATATATCTCTCTTGCCTTGTGTTTTGACATTTTACAGACCGCTCTTTTTAACAAAATTTACAGGTCTAAATGACTGGCCGGTGACTCCGGCCAAACTCGAAGAGTTAAGACCGCGAATCGTGGAGGAGGCAAATAGCATAGGAGCTGAAAAGGCATATTACGCCGCTTGGGGGAAAAGAACAGGGTAAAGTTGCATATGCTTCTCGGATATTGACCTTCCAAGGTTATCGGGAATCTATCGAGTCAACGTTGAGAATACGACTATTATCTTTAGTGCATTTTCAGGCTCAACATCATAATATATTTTTCACATTCATGAATCTGACTGATCCAGAAGATACCTAGGTATATCAATCAGTCTCGTCAAACCTGCTGGCTTGTGGATTCAATTATGAAACAGTTCTCCCTTACCATTTTGAATAGAACGTTAATGACCAATGAATTCCTTCTCATCAAATTCAGTTGTGGTGCAGGGCCACATACCCTAGAAAAATGCAAGTGAACAAACAAGGCTGACAGGGAGGGCCCGGCGGTAAGACGCCGTCGATGATTGGCAGTGACTCGCAATCTGTAGGAGATGACGGCTCGTATTCCTACTAGATTCCCTGTTCGCACGTACTTAGCTGATTGTAAATATTTACCTCGAGCTATTGGTAGAATTGATTCGACTTCCCCGGCTATGTATCGTCGTCGGGGAATGCTTATTGTTCGTGCCGAGCAGTGATGGACTACTCAAGCAACGATAGCCAATCCTGCACATAGCCACATGATTATCATACACAATATGTGCCAGATATGCTTTCGTGGGCCCCAATTAAACAAGGACTTTGTGCTGCTCAGGACCGATAAATCTGCCTAAGGACAGCCTCATATACTGTGCCACATAAGGTAGTTCTTATTTAAGTTGCCGTAAATGCAGAAGCATAACCTCGATTACTTGTTCGTCCTTGCAACAAGTAACAGTGTTTTCTATATTTACAATCGATTCATCCGCCCTCACGTCACTGTCCACCGATATTAGCGAGTCTACTGCGTGACTGCCTTCCCCAATGGACTTTTCAAACCTGCCGATCCTAAGCGTCGATCTAGCTGGGAGTATCCACCAATTTATCATAGATGTTATGTCAAGTTTGGGAGATACCTGGTATCAGTTTTCGCATTGGCTCTCACGACCGGGTAGGTACTCATGCTTATTGAGGACTACTATCTTTGGCCTTGACTAACAGGATTAGATATTCTCGCGATTATTACTGCTTGGTGGATCACCTTCACCATTGTCATGATGATTGTGATGAGTCTCGGATTTGGACCTAGTGGAATTGTTGCTGGTAAGTTCATTCATGCTATGTATTGATTATTGCTAAGTATCCACAGGCTCGATTGCAGCCGCATTTCAGTCTTTCATGTATGGTGGATTTACACCGGCTGGTGGAATTTTTGCTACATTAACGAGCATGGCAATGCTGGGCACGTTCATGATGCCGTTTGTGATATTCGCATCAGTAATTGCGACTGGGGTATCGATAATCGTATGGAAATTCGGGGTTGGACAATGAGGAAGGCCGTTTGGACGTGGGAGTACCATGGCAATTTATGCGATATTGGAATTGTTTCAATTGTTTTAGTGCGTCAATTGGATTAGTAGAAATTTTTGGTTATTGATTTAAGTCCCCCAAATTTGTTGCGTTTCCAGGTCAAAGTCATGTAATGTTGGCGGCAATCCAATCTTTACTAATTCAACGCTCACTAACTACGTCTCTCCCCACTACTACTGGACAAGACAATTATCATTGCTTCTTATGAACACACAGTTGTTCAAAGCCATAGGTGGACATCTTGCTCCACAAACCCGTATCACAATCTGACCCGATCCAAGGATTCAATGTCGTGAGATCGGTAACAGTGATATTGAACAGATCAGGAAATTGAGAGCATTTAAAAACTTCCAATCATTCGAAAATCAGCGGACATGTCTTTGGATGGTGACAATTAGAGATCGCACTTACTTTGATCGGCTGCTCGCAACTGGATATAGCAGTCACAACGTGACGGCTGAACAGAGGTAGACGGTATCAGGGTAGAGTTTGGTTGACTGCACCAGTGGTAGAATACAGGTGCCGGGGAAACTGGTTACCATGTCTTAATAATTTAGATTTTCCAATAAAGAGAATAGAGCAATTGAAATATCTTACCAGGAGGAACACCGGAGTCCAAACAGTAGCTGTACCCTGTTAAAGTCACGGAATTCAAATTTATCTTATGACATGAACGTCGATTTTTCCTGCGGTTATGTTGCACAGAGGCCTAGTTTTGCAAGGGATCAGTCTCCAGAATCTCCCACTGTCCTGTAAAGAACAGTTCGTTGTAGACAGACTAGGGTTCCAGGCTATCAAGCTGGCCACTTCGATTTTGTAGTCCGATGCCCACATCTTGCATGAATTGAGAAATGCGCCATCGCCAGTAAATGCATTTTCGTACAAAGTACAATTGGAAAGGGTTCCCGGTGCATGTGGATTAAGAGCAGGCGGGACAATAGGAACCGGTGTAAAGGTGGCAGCTGGTGGCAGCTGGTGGCTTGGTGAAAGTATAAGGGGCAGTTGATATTGGATATCCAGAATAGGTCTCAATATCACCCACGGTTCGCACACAGCATGAAGTCACCAGCCACAGATTGGTGCAATTCGCATCGACCTGTGGGTTAAGAATGTAGAAATCGTCGAGAGAAATCTTAAATTTAAGTGAGATGGCCGCACAGTAGTCTCCGGATTGGACCTTGACATAATCGGTTAGTATAATGAAAGATACAGAGAAGCAGATTCTCCAGAGGGTATACATACCTCATACCACTGGCGCGATACTTGTTGGATTGAGCTTGGGCGTCTTGAGGTACTGGTGCCGGTGTTGTAGCACTGTTGCCTACTTTCACTGGGGCAGGTCCAGTCATCGAACTATGACAGGCAGAAATCAGGGTTTCTTTCTAGTAAATATCAGCCGAATGTTTCTTACCTGGCACAAAGATACCAGTCTCTCCGTGAGGCGAGATTCCAGCAACCAGAATCAAGCATCGAATTCCAAGCTAGCAGCCGGGCTTTTGTTAGGTTCAAGTCCCTTGTTAAAGAGTTATAGGTGTCTGTCATTTGTAAATGAAACGTCTTACAAGTCGGTGGAAGACAAAGCGACTGATTCTCATACAATCCAGAGCACGTAACTTCCAAGTTATTCTCTTGGATCAGGGCAAAGGTTGAGGCATGGTTCGCTCCTGAAATAGTCACACAAGTATCGGTAGCCTGGACATTGTAAGAGGATAAAGTGCATGTTGGGGTAGCTGAAGTTGTAGAGGTTGTGGCATTCAGCCCGTATCCACTCGGACTAGCATAAGCATAGCCTGTAGCACCGCAACTGGAAGTAATGGATGAAAAGTAGCTCGCCTAATCTGCATCGAAGCCAAAGGGTGACTCAAGCTGGATTTGACTATATTTCAATTCACATGCGGAGCATTCCTGAGATGCACTGTACTCATGACCACTGTTTGCATAATCTGTGACTAATAGATCGCAGTACTTGCCGGTTGATCTATGCTAGTATCAGAATGTATTCTTTGACTGGACACTCTAGGAAGCTGCAACATACGGACCCGTCAAGCAGGAGAGATTGGTGGCATAGAGATAGCAATCCACTATGTACGTCGCTAGCGGCGTTTGATAGATTAATCCATAGATATACCGAGGAACAATAAATACAAATACCTGGATAAGCAACAGATACTGGTACCATAACATCATTTAGTGAGGTCCAGGCACTCTGGATCTCTTTCCGAACTTGCGCAAGATCACCGCGGCAAGTAGAGTTACATAGGTCGTTGAGTTGAGAACTGTCAAGTATCTCAACAGTTGGACTTCTTTGAGCATATTAGCATGTTTATATCAACGCCAAACAAGTTCATCCGGAATGCAAGTAACCTACTCAAACGCAATATAGACAGGCAACCAAGCAGGACAAGACGACACTGTGGTGTCGACAGCATTGAAACAAGTATCACTCAATCCCAAGATTTCATGATCATATAGAGACCCAGAAATCTGTTGACTGACGACGACGGCAGCAGAGGAATCCAGCATAGGCCGCCTAAAGAACGCCTAGGAATTATCGTAACACGAGAAGGGCATATGACCAAAAAGAGAACTGTTTTCCAATAGTTATTCCTGACTGTTTCACCCATTGTGCGACAGAAGCAGGTCTTACCCATCACGTGATTCCATAATATATTTCCAAGGTTGTTGCCCTGTCTGATCCGCTCTTCTCAAACATAACCACACAGCCCTTCGCTTCCACTGACAGTTATCTGATACGAACTAAAAGGCAAAGCCAAAGACGCAACCCATTGCAGTCATGATGGGGAAGGTTGGGATGATCTTCAAGTCCAAGACCTACTGCCTTGCCACGAACTGACCATAATAGAAGACCGAGAAAAATTTCGATGGTGCAACGTCCCATGAAGTCCGAAATCATTTTATCGAGTGGGTGAAAGATGAGCTGACACAAAAAGGGTTGCCAAATGCACCAGAAGAATTCCACCGTGCCTTAGCAACTTGTTCACCTGATGGTATCGGCCCAGAAATCTGTCTTGGTCCCCGGTATAACTTCTGTCTCTTCGTCGATGATATCTGTCTCGAGCCGCTCGACAAGATGTCGTATCCTGTTGTCAAGATTCTCTTGAAGCGATGGGGACGGCGCGAACCTAACGACAGACAATACGATATCCATCCGGACTGGGGAGATGGTGAGACAGATATTGATGAAGAAGATGTTGGATGGATGTACATACCCGTTGCCGAGTACTTGCCTATTATGATATGTTTGAGGAGGATTGGCAATGGGTACGATTCATATTTTAGGCTGCCTTACATGCTGCACTCTGACCCCCCTGGGTTTTGGAGGGAAACAACTTGGCAACAGCCTTCTGAGGCTAGAGTAACATCCGAAAACACGAAGTCTTGAAATTGTATAGACGGGGGGTGTTCTGTGACGGGAGAGACTAGTGGTTAATGGATATTGTCATTTCGAGTCTAGAGTTCCGTTAAAGCAGAATTCACGATTACTTTGCACTAGACATTATATTTGCAACTACTGACATTTTGTTTTATTGAAAAAAGACGCGATCTGTCAACTCTCATGACAAACGGGGACTCTTCTCTAGAAGGTGCATTCCGTCGGGCAGCATCGCATCGCATCTGTCTGGGCCTTCAGCATTTCAATGCTGCGACAAAAAAAGAAATCCTCAACAAAAAATTTTACAGACCTTAATAGCCATACTTGTTGTAATGACCCTAAGCAAAAGTCTGTTCAAGTCTGGTCGTTGCAGAAGACCCGAGCCTACCTAAGTAACAGTGGTCTTTCCGAAGCCGGACTGTTCCAAATGGCAACCAAAAATCATGAGGATTTGAGCACGATGATATTCTTACGCTGAGAGACTGTTCATTGCTGAACTCAGATCACTATATGTACTTTTATTGATGACATGTCACACAAAATAACTTGACACGCAGGCCAGAGTATAGTTTTTCTTTGGCGCTTCGTTGAAACCTGATTGAGGTCCGGTAACGCTGTCTTAATCAACCAACTACAAACTTTTAAAAACTTGATAGAAATGTTCATTCATTGGAAAAATGATTACGCTAACAGTATGGATGTACGAGAAGTTGAATAATTGCAAATAATACAAGACATTAAATATCATGAAGATTAATCTGGCTATAATAAATTGTCGAGGATGATTGTTAGGGCTTGGCCTTGGTCCAACCTTAAAGCCCGTCCCGAATGGCTTGATTTCTTCCCTGCTTATTCTGCAATGTCTGATCAAATGTAGAACTTGCGAAAACCTGTCTATAAAAACTACAAAGTTAGCGCATGTGTATTCAAACCAACACTTAATGACTTCTCCAATATTCACTGTACTGGTGGAATCCCTAAATGATAGACTTCTATTATGCTCTTCTTGGTCATCAAGGGATGTCTGCTTTCATTGCCTTGACTCTAGGGATGTACATTACACCCAAAAGGAAATTATTGTTGTTGTGAATAGGCTTCTCTAGTCATATGAATTACCAATCCTAAGGACAATAGGAACAATAGGATATCAGAGGCTTGCCTACTATGTGAATAGTGACAAATGGCAAAGGGTATGCCCTAATATTCACGACGTGGACGAACTCATTGTTAGCGAGAGTTAAAGAAACTGTTTTATTATTGGGTTTGTTGGATATTACCGTCCTTTTCTTCCGTCATCTTTGCAGTCATAAAATAACCTCTTCAAATATCTATCATTTACTCTACAAACTTTCAAACAAACATCACCTACACCATCCAAACAGCATAGTAGTGACTCAACCACTTCCAAAGTTGCTCCTTGAGGCATCCGCAAGCCATTATGGCTAATCCAAACGCCGCTTCTCCCAAGTTCCACCCGAAAACTATGACATACCTTATCCTAGGGTTTGATACTACCGAAATCGGACGTGATGGCGAGGAACTAGTGCTGGCAACCGATCGGACGACCGATGATTCAGGACATTGTCCTGATCAACCTTTCGAAATCCCGCTAGGAACGTACTTTCTGACGTTGAGATTGGCCTACGAAAGGCCAACCCAAGTGACAAATTCGGAGGGTGAAGAGGAAGATCACTTCAAGAAGACAATGTGGCACATTGAAACTTCAGGCGTCGTCAAGCCAACTGGGCATTCTACGAGACCAATTCTGCTTATCTGCAAGCCTCGCGACTCAATCGGTGAACAGCTGACATACGATGTGGTATCAACAAAGTTCGATCGCGTGTACTTGGGAAACATAGTCTTCAAGAATAGGGGGGACTACGAGTTGATGTTGGTGGGAGATGTCCATCTCTGCTTCTGGGATAATGACGGGGCTATGCACGAACCGCTCACTAGAAATTTCAAGTACTATATTCGTGTTGTCTAGTGCCGAATTGTACTTATTCACGGAGCAGACTTCGCGTTCTCCAATATCGACCGTCTCGATTTCGATGACTCAGTCGCTTACAGGAGGACTCGAAAGGTTACACCAGTTAATTTCCGGCGAGCTGATCTGGAACAATACTTTTGTCCATATCGAGCTATTCTCTTGATCTCGGTTTTGTTGGCTATCTTTCCTTCGTTGCAATGAGTCACCGTGGTTCTCTACGTCTTTTCGTCTTTTGTAGATACCTTCGCTTGAACACTTGACCTAACCTCGTGTGACCACACAACAAATAGCAAATCTAGAATGCCAAAGAATGTCCACACTTGTTGCAATCAGGTTGATTCAAGAGTTTGTCACTGACTGGGGCGCTGATAATGCCTTCGTCATTGGCTACAACTCAGACCCTGATCATATACAATGTAATATTGCTATTAAAGTCTGTGTAACGGGGCAAAGGAAACATCATCTCGAATCCATCCGTCAGGTGAGGTTCTATTATTGATTTCCCCAAGTCAAAGTCGCACGGGCTCTACAATATCCACACCTCCTAAAACATCTCTCTAGAAAGCAGAACTGTGAATTTGTCTTTCGATTTACCTTGACACTGACCATAAACTGTATTGCATTATTTCATATCATCACGGCCAATTATGGGTCTTGTAAATGAGCTATGAAGGATATATCGTTGTAGGCCGCTGGCTTAATTGCTTCAATGTCTTCAGATCAAGTTTGACAACTAGTCGGGTTCATATTGCCACCATCAACGGAAGAGTAACAAGGTTCTTGTCATGAATCATCTGCTTTTGACTAGTCTGTGTAGCAACATGTCATGTAAACACCAGAGACATTTACTGCTGATGTCAGAATTATGCATTGAACATAGTATCCTACCCCTTTTCATAGTCACCGATCTCGACTTTATGTTTTACTCCAATGTCAAGAAAGCAAACTTCACATGCAAGGTTTGGCTCAATTATCTATCTCAACCTTATGCCTTAGGAGGTCTCGTCAATGGATTTGTGGATTGGACTGTGGTTGATGTGCTCTGCTTGCGTCGCTTGTTGACTCCCAGCGCAACATATCGCAGAATACTTGAGATAATATGACTCAACCAAGTGGAATATTCTATCCCATTGTTGCAAACAGTTGAGTAGACTGCGCTGTGGTCATACATGATGACTAGGGCTGTGCTTGTCTGCGCCTGTTTTGAAGTATAGGAAGACCTGCATTCGCACTGACATGGCCTTCTTTACCAAAATTCAACATCACGTTCACGAGCATATTACTTTCTTATATTAAACCTTTACTTGAGATCTCAAAAACTTCAGAACACGATGTCCGGTTCCGAAAGCATGAGTGTGGACTCTCCTAATTCGGATCCTCCAAACGCTCGGCCTTATGTTGCTTTGGGCTTTCACCGCACCTTTTTGGATCCAGTCACAGGTAGGATCAAGCGAGACGAAAACCATATCACCCATGCAAAGGGAGCAGATCCTACAAACCCTCTCGGGATGCCTCCGGGAAAGTACCAAATGGTCCTGCATCTGGACCATGACATTCCAACTGACGTCGCAAAGCCCGATGGAACAACGGAAAGAAAGTACCAATGCGAGAATTGGCATTTCGAATTTAGCAACGAAAAGGCCAACCCTGGCAATGACTTAGTCGATATCAAAGTCATATTCGGCACTGGTAGCCCATCCGATAGCCAGCAACTATGCTCAGCTAGACCATCAGAGGGGAGTTTCACACCGCTGGGAACGGTCGAGTTGAAACCTATGCAAAGTTTTGAGGTGATGTTGGTGGGAAATGTTCATCACCTTTTCCTTGATGGCGAAAAGCTAGTGCTTGAAAAGTTCCCAGGGAACCTGAGGTACTACATTGAAGTCAATGAGCGCTGAGTGAGACCACCAAATTCATGTAGATTCAGATCGATCGATTAACAGCACCATTGTGTACGATAGACTGGATCTTAGACAGGCTCAACTAATGACATCCCAGTGATTCAACCACGTAAACCTAATTTCATGATTCAAACCCCAATTCGAAATTAAGAAGTAGACTCCTTCAAATTATTCAAAAAACCTACCAATATCTAGATCAGTAATGCCTTTCATCCTTAGGATTTAGTATGACTGCAAGTACGTGGTCAATCACTGCTATCAGGGGCGGCCCTGGCTCCAATAGATAGATGTCTTTCCCGAAAAGATCTACTTCTTCTGATGATTATGAGTAACAAAGAATCTATAGAGGAAACCGCAACTCTTGGAATTATTACTGAGCCTTTATGATTTGCTCGTTGCTTAGACGAGTCAATAGTTTCTCAAAGTCATTTGGAATTTTGATTCAGCTTGAGATAACATTGTATATCAGTGTCAATCATAGTTGACTCACTTTAAAATATGACAGTTCTTGAGTGTTTCCCAATCATAAAGAGGGGACTTTCTCACGTTCCTTTCAATGTTCATAGCTTAAATTTGACATTCGTCAACTTCGAGTCCTCCGCTACTACGAACGATCTACCAAACTTCTTCACATTTGTTGAAACTCCAAGCAGTTAGAACCCAACATAACCCAGCCAAACACCCAGGGTCCCAAGTCATACCTAGCTTTGAGCTTCGCTCCTCTCAAACTCAGCGATGACGGTCAGAAAGAGTCGGTATCTGGTCTACTATGGTGACCACAATCTAGAAATAGAGAAAGTCGGCCAGTCTCTTAATATCCAGGCAGGAAATTACTTTCTCACTTTGAAAGTCCTCACTGATATACAGTGCTAGACAGTGCTTCGAACCAATATCGATATCTCAAAGCAATGTGGCACATGGAACCTGAGGGTGAGCGTGTCGCGGACAAACAACCCACCGAGATACGTATTGCCCAGCACCTCGCGGAAGGTATTGGCGACTATAAAAAGTTCAATCCCACTGGACCAGGGAGCTTGCTACTCGAGCTTGGCGAAAGAGAGGTAAAGCGAGGAACATGGCATCATGAGGTGGTGGGCAACGTTCATCGCTACTTCTGGCATAAATCTCATGAACCTAGTTGGCAATCCGATGTTCTGACTTTCAAAAAGCTCTCCCCAGACCCCAAGTATTATATACTTGTGGAGTAACTTACAAGAGCTTTCTTTCCATGAACGGAAACTCGTGTGCTTCACCCCCTACATCTTTTCCTTTCGGGTCTATGGCAGATTGATATTTCATCGATGTTAGGCGTTTGCGTGATTTGTTTCATTTGAATAGTTGGACATGATCATCTAATGATATCCCAATCGATCAACTACATACACCCAACATATTGCTTCAATTACTTTTCAAAGTCAACAAGTCAAATTGCTGTAATGTATATTTGAACGTCGTATTTATGTAAATGAAGAACCCTTGATAAAGTTGGACTTTAATATGTCCACAAGGTACGTCAATGGTGGCGGTCAGGGTGTGGCCTCTGCTCCAAGTAGATAGGAGACTGCCCCAACTAGTCTGCTCCTGATGATAATTGCGAGTAACAGTGGACGACGGGCGATCGGCGAGATACATACTCCTTGATCTCATCACTGAGCCTTTATGGCCCGTCCGTTGCTCAGCGTCAATAGTTCACAAGATCCTATGATGACTTATGGCTTTTAGTTGCGATTATGACTTATGTCAATCAAAGTTGACTCAACTTAGATATGACTGTGTCTGCGTGTATTTTACTTATAAAAAGGGTGTTCTCTCAGGCTGTTTGTAATTCTTTCGTGATATTCATTGATTCCAAGCCTTCTATCACTACGAGTCATCTATCCAAACTTCTTCTCGGTTGTTAAAACTTAAAGCACCCCGAAAACAACATGGCCAACACAAACACCACTCCACCTATCAAATCATACTTAGCTTTAAGCTTTGATACTGTCGAAGTCGGCAATGACGGTCAAAAACATTTGAGGCTATCTAAAGATCGATTTACCGACAAATTGGGACATGATAACCACAACTTTCTTGGAATACCTAGAAAATGTTTTTTAACTATAAGGGTTCTCCAAGACATGCCAAAACAATCAACCGATTCGAATGGGAATGTGACTTATTCCTACGACCACGAAATGTGGCATATGGAACACGATGGCACGCCCATCGAGGAACTGGCAGAAAACAACTATATCACAGTGAAGGTTGTTTGTACGCTTCTTGGTAATGGTATTGGTGATACGAAACCATTCACATTTTCTGGATCCGCAGATGATATTGTTCAGCTAGGCGAAATCGACCTAACCGGCGGGGATTACGAATTCCAGTTAGTGGGCGACGTCCATCTCTGCTTCTGGAACAAACCTAGATTCCCCGACATTTACCCTTCCTGGAGGTTCAAAAAGCCTGCTAAAAACCTCAAGTACTATATTCGTGTTAACTAGTTCACGAAACCTTGCTACTCTGGAACAGTTGGGTTTGTTCAACACCAACCTCCTATTCCTTGTGGGTGTTATGGCAGATGATATTCCATTATATGGCGTTAGGCGTTTGCGAGATTTGTATCATTTGCTTCTGATGTATCATTAAACACAACCTTCTCGATAAATGAATTCAACATTTATCACTGGCAATCTAGCACCTTCTACTCTAATTTCTTGAGCTGTACGTTTACCTATTTATCCTAGATAAATTTAGATGCAGCTCCTACAACAGCCTGGGTATGTCACGCACATCTTCGTATGCTACCTCTTGCCGTACCTGGAAGAGATGAGTATCCAACTAAGTGGACCATGAGTATTGGTTGAGGTAGAACTCCATAAGTACCACTCTATCATTGTCATCAAAAGCGAGTCAGGGGGTTTCGAGAAATTAGGGTTAGGGCTTATGCGATTGAGATTTGTCAGCAGCATGGGTCCCACTTGCAGTTTCAGCAGATAGTCAGCTGGAATTCAGCCTTCTTTTAATAACTTGAGCTAACTGTTCTTCTCTTACTTGCAGTTTACAGATGTTGCGATATCGAAATGGCGACAGCCGGGATGCGAAAGTCAACAATGGTAGTTTTAGAATTTGTGAATATCAGCAAACCGGATGAGATCCCCGACCCACAGAACCAGAGCGTGATTCGCCAAAAAGCAAGAAAGAGTGACAGTAAAAAGAAGCTATCTTGTCAAAAAACATTACAGATTATCAAAACATCACAAAATCCAATGCATAGTGAAAAGCCTCCACAGCAGGAGGTCTTCGGGGGCATATAATCGTCCACAATTTGATATAACGACATCGTATCCGGCAGGGCCATTCCCCATGAAACTACAGACATTCGCAGCGAAGGCAAGTCGAAAGAACGATCCAGTCAACCGCGTAAACTTACACAAAGAGCTATTCGACATATATTCAGAGTTATAAAAGAGGAGCCTTTTATTACGTATCGCCAGCTCAGGGATAAGCTCAGTTTAGATTGCAGTCCTACTACTATTCTCCGCACTCTTAAAGACAGCAAATGGGGCCATTGGAGAGCTGCAAAAAGACCTCGCTTAACAGCAGAGCATGCTAAATTGAGGCTTGAATTTGCAAACCGGTATAAAAATTGGGATTGGGAAGAATGGAGCAAGGTTATATTCTCAGATGAATGCTCTATTGAACTTGGCTCCGGGAAGCGTACGAGATGGGTTTTTCGTGTGCGCGCATACGGCGAGAAGTGGAGAAAAGACCTTGTACAAGATATCAAAAAAGGCAAAGGTGTACGCGTTATGGTTTGGGCTGCAATTTGGGGGGATAAGCGCTCTGATTTGATACAATTGGAGCGAGATTTTGATTCTAAGAAGAATGGCTACTCCTCAAAGTCATATCTTAAGGTTATAGAGGAGATATTGCCTACAATTTACGAACCCGGCCTTCATTTCATGCAGGATAACGCGCCCATCCATACATCAAATGAATCAAAGGCCTGGTTTGCGGATAACGGTATAAAATTACTCGATTGGCCGCCTTATTCACCGGATTTGAATCCTATCGAGAACCTCTGGTTTCCGCTTAAAGAGGGGGTCTATATTATTGAGCCAGGAATTGAGAACGTTACTGGGGGTGAAGATACGGTTCAGAATATTCTATTCCATGCAGCAGATGGCTCTTGGAGCAATCTACGTGGCAAGTTGATTAAGAATTGTATAGAGTCCATGCCACGACGCCTTGAAGCGATTATCGAGGCAGATGGGTGGTATACGGGTTATTAGGGGATATTTAGAACGCCAAAAAGTTTGTATGATATAGCGCTTATATTGATTAACAATATTCCCAATTTTTATTAGATTTGAAGCGGAGTTGGTGGAAATAATCAAAAAACAAAAACCCCCGTCATTTTGGTGTGGTGTCGTTTCGGCCCCTTTGGCGTAAACTAATGACGGAGACTGTAAGTTCCGGAGCTGCACATAGTCACGTTCGTCATGCAAGGAGGTGACGGAAACTACTGTCCACTGAAAGAGGTCTGGTGGAACATGGGTCTCTTCGTCCACAGCGTTCCTCATCAGCCTAGCAAATGCGTCCAGGGTGATCGGTCTATCCACTACTTGTGGAATCAAGGAAACCCCCGAAGCAATCACATATTACACCAGATCAGTACGGTCCCTTCAAAGAAGAATAGACAGCCTCGAGGAACGGTTAAGTGAAGGCGTCATTATTGCGGTTCTTGAATTTGCGTACTATGATGTAAGTAAAGGATTCCGGTCCATACTTCAAGTTGATGAGGAATATTGAAGGGAACGTTGAAATTTGTCTCGCAAAATCTCCCACGATGGCTCATTCATATGAATGGTTTTGATGCTATTATTGCTCGTTGGGGGGTATCCAAACTCTAAAGTGATCTTATATGATTCAACTCCTTTGCTTTTGGTAAGCCAGTATTCTTTTCTACTCCGAATATCAATGCCACTTATTCTTCTACGCAGGATTGATATTTCCGGCTCTTTTATATTTGATAGAAAACCATACTTTGCGCAACCCTACCATCTTTTACACGACGTGAAACAGACTTCACCACCGAGTCCACTACTTGTCAATGGGATTAATAGTTTTTTGGAAGTTCTCAAGTTCTTATGTAAGGCAGCAAACTTGGTAGCATTTATCGATACACATTTCAATGGTTGCCGAGTCATGGAAGACAACAAATTCTTATGCAGGACCTTTAACATCTATGTTCATAAACTTCTATCATTGCCTCGGCTTGACGACCCCACTGACACCGGGATGTCCACTACGCACCTTGTAGTTCCAGAAGCCGTACGTCGGGCATGCATGATTTTATTTGCTCTTTTAAGAGAGAGGTTCTCAATCATACCAAACAGCTTGGATGAACACAAAAATTGGTTAAAAAGAACTTTTTGTGCAGCATGAAATTGACTGGGCACCCTTAGTTGAAGCCGCGCCTGTGGGTTCTGGCAATAGTAGCACTTGCTGCTGATGGTGAGGGGGCCCAATGGTACGTTCACGAAATATGCGGGACTGCAACGCTGTTGGGACTTCTTGACTGGGATGAAGAGCAGGATATTTTGTGGCGAAATCTTTGGATGGGAGAAACATTCAAGAATGAGGGGAATACAGTCAGAGAGAGGTTTGAACTGGCGGATAGGTTTTGAGGAGCAATTCAACAATGTCTATTTCTGACATACTCCAGTAAAAAGTATGGCTCACAAGCTTGATGTATACTGAATAGACGCACGCTACCACATCTTGGCGATTAATACAAATGAAAAGTCTGTCTTATCCTGTTGACGGCACAAACAGCTGCTTCTCATAGAGCTGTAACGCCACCACAAGCCGAAACATGCTGGGCCGTGATCCAGCGCGCTTTCTCGGAAACAATCAAGAGTACACTATCCCCAATATCTTCAATCGTACCAACTTGACGGGCAGCCCTTGTCAGATCCAACATTGGATCCACTGCTATTTTTCGGAACTCCGGATCATCAGGGATAATGTCTGTTTCAACGAGACCTGGGCCAATGGAGTTGACAGTGATTCCACGGCTCTTGCCAAACTGTATGCTCAAATTAGCTTTGATTGTTGTCTGGAGAATTGGAAGGCAAACATGTTATTACCTCTCCAGCCCATACGGCTGTCAAATAATCAAGAGCAACCTTGGAGGCGCCGTATACATTATATGCTGCCAAAGGCATCCTCGCTGCCGTAGATGAGATGTTTATTGACTATATAAATACGTTAATAAGAAACAAAACTTGGCGTGTTATTCCAACAAAGAAACATATGGCTCACCCAAAATATCAATGTGGTCCGTCTCAAAACCCTTGAGAGTACCCTCGACAAGCTTCTTTGCCCCTTCTTCGTCAACGGGTGCCCTGATAATAATAGCCTTACCGCCTGCGTCCCGGATTTTCTGCGCAACTTTTTCAGCACGCGGTGTTGAGGACTCGAGAAGTAGTTGATCGTCACAGCGGCACGATTACGGGCACGATTACGGGCTAAGGCGAAAGCTATTCCGGCACCGATGCCATTTCCTCGACCGGAGCCGGAAACAATGGCAACTTTTCCAGCGAGTGAGAGAGTATCGGAAGGCATGTTGACGGATTTTTTATTGTTGGTCTGCATGAAGACTTGGGAACGTTGATGGTAGGAGCCAGATATTGAGTATATTGATCGAGTTGTTGATTTGAAACGTGTCTCTGTAGGAGGTGGTTACTTAATATTTATACCCATTGTTCTGCTTGAGTACTTGTCTTCTTCAGAATGGTAATCCTCCGAACCTCTTCGTCAGATCCTGAATCGAGATTTCCTAATTCGGAAAGTCTCAGAAGCTTTCGAGCGGAGTGGGGCTCCTCGGCCAACCAGAGCCTTAGTACCGCATACTACAAAGACATTTCTATTGAAATGCTCATTAACTTATTAAGAATCTGTACTGTATGTGAGCAAGCTCATTAACAGGCTCACTAATAGATTCGTGAATTAACTCTAGAGCGTACTCAGCAGTTGGCTCACTAACGCGCTCATAAACGGGCTCACGAACGAGCTCGCTAGCAGGCTCACTTAACTATCTGAGCAAGCTAGCTGGTATTAAAAAGGATTAATTTAGCAGAAAGATATAATATAATCTTCCGATATAATTCCACGAAGACGTAATGAAGATGATATCGTGGAAACAGAACTTGTTGAGGATTCCGATTGAAGATATCCTGCCTAAATATGTTCTCGAAATACATACATTGCGATGTCTTGTCTATCCTGATTGAAAGACCGAGATCCGGATTTACATCGAAGCCTTAGGGCTTGGTCAACTTAGCCCTAACCGAACCAGAATTTATGTTTGAGAATAAGATTGTCCCTCACATCTGCCAGCCAGCGGTCTCTTTACAGCAAATACCATATTTCTGTTCATATGTAAGCTATGATTTCTCTTTTATTTCCATTTGGCAGCTTCGTTTGTTCTCCTGCCGTCACGCAGGGAATTTGAGGATGTATCAAAATGAGGTGGCTGACGTCGCTCTCAGTCACCTAGTGTTGCTAGAGAAATATATCCACGTCTATTTAGAATACAACATCCAATATTTCATATTCGCATGAGAGCACAAAAGCAATTTTCATATCGAATTACTAAAGCCGTACCTTATCTTTGACTATATTGCTAAGCCAACACCATCGCGGGGGTCAATGACGTGATGTTTTAGGGCAACCGGTTCCTCCGAATATATAAAATATCCGGAACTGTTATCATTGGAAATAAATTTCAGAAGTCCACATCCCAGGAAAATATTTATTTTGCAAATCAGATAGAAAGAGGGCTGCAAAACATGGTTCAATTACAAGACATCAAGACCTTACACGTCGCAATCATCGGCGGAGGACCCGGCGGCCTCGCAACCGCTATCGCCCTCTCGGCCTTATCAAATGTGGAAGTACATGTAACCCTATATGAAAAGGCTCGTGAGCTTCGAGAGATTGGCGCCGGTTTGAACATTGGATATAATTCCTGGCGTTGTTTGGAGCTTCTCGGTGCAAGGAGCGAGGTGAATGGGCATCTGATTGATGAAGTTCAGCAGCGGTATGAACACACAGACTACTGCATTATAAAAGCTTGGAAACTGATTTTGAATTTAATTCTTTGATAGCAATGGATTAGATGGTAGCCTCCTCGCTAAGCGTGGTCCATCAAGTTTACCGCTCAAGTATCAGTCGCGTCGAGTAAGGAGAACTCGACTGCAGAGATCTCTTCTTAACCAGGTTCCGGCGGGAATCATTCAACTACGGAAGGAATTGGTTTCGATAGAGAACATTCCTGAAGGCGGAGCTAATCTAAATTTCTCCGACGGAACGCAGGCGTTTGCCGACTTAGTCGTGGGAGGTGATGGGATTCGATCGGTTAGAACGCTAACATATTTCCCAAAGTTCTTCCATTAATGCTAAAAGAATTTAGGTCGTAAGACAAACCGCTTTTCCAGATCACAACATAAAATTCACCGGGACAACAATTTGGCGTACCTTGGTCCCTCGCTCACTCATCTCCCACATCCCTGATGTCCCAACTTGCACATCCTGGTGGCATGGAACAGCGGGTCATGTGTATTTTTCTCCAGTAGATGATCCATCGGAGACCGATCCAGCGAACCAAGCGATTGAAATATCGAGTCGGTTTCTGGTCGACCCTGAGACCGATAAGGTTAGGAGATGGAGTTGGGGTGTCGATACGACGAATGAGAACGTTGAGGCACATTTTACGGTATTTCCTTCTTGACAAGCTGAGCAGAGAAGATTGAAGATTTAACTGAGTGCAACCTAGAACTATGATCCGAGAGTAAGAGAGGCTCTCTCGAGAGTCCCCAGAGACTCATGGAGGGAATTCTCGGCCTTTGCCGGTCCACGACTGAATGAACTCCATGCATGGAACAAACTTGTCCTGATCGGTGATGCAAGTCATCCTTTGACTGGTAGGGCATTGAAAATGACTTTCGGAGGAGAGCGAAGACTAACTTGATTGACAGGCGCATTTGGATCCGGTGCCGCATTCGCAATGGAAGATGGCTGGATTCTTGCGCAAAGTATTGAATATGTCTTCTCTACTCTTGCATCAAAGCACTCATCATTCTCGAAGGACGAGGGTCTTCAGAAGGTGTTGAGTATTTTTGACACGATTAGATCGCCTTACTACGCGCGCATGTAAGTTTTATTTTCACTGCATGATTTTGAACGGCAGAGGAAGCCTGACGTGGACTTTGTGTCTAGGTACCAACATCTAGACAATATGAAGGCGAAATTTGCCGGAGTCGCAGACACATTTGAAGGAAGACTTCAGGCAAGAATTGCAGCCTTTGGCGAAGGTGGGCTTGATTGGATATATCAAAACGACATCGAGCAAGTGTGGAAGGAATGGCTCCAACAAAAGGATAACTCCACTGCAGACCAAGAAGATGCGTCGTTCGTGAGTTCCAGTCTTTGAATAGCTTCTATAGCTTATATATAGAGCTCGGTGAATTCTTTTTAGAGTAGTACATTCTAGATTATGATAAGACATGTCTCTATGTCCGGGGTCCATCGATTAAGTAAGTTTGGTGTAAGGTTTAGGAGTCCATCAACTACTTCACCATTACAATGACAACAAACTTTCTACACCCAGACTTTTCTTCTATTCAGATACCTAGTAGAATGGAAAAACCGATTTTATTCACTTGTAGCTATTCACTGCGAGTCGCTGGTGAAACTACAGTCTCAATCCTCAAAAATGTCATTATTCTCCTACTCATCCGATGAACCGTGCAACACACCAACATATACCAACAGCCACTCAAGCACATCCCCAGACTATCCGCCACCGAGATACAATTCTTTAAAATCCACCAAGTCCACAACAGTACCCCATGATGTCGGCTGCCCCTGGAAGGGAGGAACATACATGATCCGCGACGTCAGGACCAAATTGGTCATTGCCCTCAAGGATGGGAAACTGGGCTTATATCCCCAGGACAAGAAGAAAAACAGAAGTGATAAAGGCGGTTGTAGTAACCATGGCCGAGGGAGTCATTGGCACTGCATCGAGAATAAAGGAATGTGGCTCGGCTTCCCAAATGCGGTTTTGGGCAGGTTTATCAGGCATAATAATGATAAGAGTAATTGGCGATTTGACTGCGAGGGGAAACGACACGACGATTGGGAGCTTTTTATCACGAGACAACATCCAGATGGTGGATTTCTTGCCTATGAGGGCAGTGGGACAGGAGTTGGCGGTTGAGAAGGATACAGATGCTTGAACGGCGCCGGAGTTTATCAAGGTCGACTATTGAGATGATCGAGATGTGATGGCCTTGATTGCGAGGTTTGGGATAGTTTAGGGGGATTGCTTCAAAATTTGCTCAATCTTTACGGAAATCAAGATTTTATCTCCAAATTATTGCAAAAAGTCCTATGGAAACATAGCAACTCAATGGTTATATGGTTGTACCCTATTCTAGCGTGAGCTAACAAGATGGATCGTTTGTGAGCTCCAATCTTTCGACTGGTCTTTACGTCTATGTTTAAATTCTGTAGGCGCAGCGATATATAGATTCATAATTGTAGAATTTGCATATAATTTCAGCTACAGGCGTAGTTGAAAGCACTGCCAAAATAGTTGTTGATTCCCAACTTCCAAGACGAGTAAGGCAGACTCCTGGCTTACAAACGATTGATTGTGATACGTAGCATTTGAAATTGCTCGATCTAATAAATAAGCAAAATGATACCTAGGTATTGGGCAGGTGTTGAAGGACTGGTTGGAACAGAATGATGAATCCAAAGTAGACCATGAAGATACTTTTGTTTGTAAGTTCTACATATGTAGTCTTTAGATGGCTGTAGATTATATATAGAGATTGGTGAATCAGCAGTTCTTGTATGTATATATATCATATAATCTCATTCAGTCGGGTGGTCCATCGAATAGTACCTAGGTAAAATGTTTGGGAAGTCCAGCAACTACTTATCATTACAGCGACAACGGAGTCAACTGGTTTCAGCAAACGCCTTCTCTTCGTGTGATCCCCAAATAGGCAGGACTTGAGTACAACACCTATTCGAATCGACTTGACAATCAGCAATATTTTTGCAAGAAACTACAATTACAACCTTGGAATTCTCAAAATGTCATTATATTTCTTACATTCTTCCGACGATGACGACGAACGGGCAACACCCCAACACATACCAGTCTATCAGATGCATGTCTAGATAACCAACTACTCCCAAGCTACAATTCCAACAAAGCCATCAACCCGAGTATTTTACCGCAGGCATGTTGCCCCTGGAAAGGACAAGCATACATAATCCGTGACGTCGAAACCAAATTCATCATTGCCCTCAAGGACGGGAAAATTAGTCTTATGCACCCATTGCGACCAAAACCGTGAAAATGAGACCTATGGGCCAGGTAGTCATTGGCACTGCGTCGAGAATGAGGGTTTGTGGCTGGGATTTCGAAACGCGGTCTCAGGCAAGTTTATGAGAATTAACCATGACAAAACGAAATGGTGGTTTGACTGTGAGGGGAATTGACATTATAATTTGGAACATTTGTTACAGGACAGCATCCTGATGGTGGTTATATGCTTTTGGTTTACAATTATGGTGGGTTCTTGGCCATGAGGGCTGATATTCTCACGGCGACTTGAGCAGCACTGATCCAAGAGTGGTGACAGTCCCCCAGCCGTGTCTTCTCGCAGGATCAGAGGCAGACGATGCGGCACTTCTTGGTCATTATCACAAGGATGTACGACCTGATAGGAATTGAATATAGCAACATTCCACTACGCTACGGGGCCATTTCCTAATGAGTCTGATCTTGCAATGGCTCATCGATTCTCCCAGAACTACCGAAGCACTGATACCGCGTTGACCGAGTTATCACTATATTGAATCATATTCAGGCGTTGGAAAGCCTTCTCTTCATTAAAGCCAGATTCTACTGGTATATCAATTTCGCATATCTTTTCTAGCTCTTTAGCAAACCGTTCTCTCCCAAAATGCCAAACTACAGCGACAAATTCGCACAAGCAAACGCCGGCGTCGTCGAACCCGAGTAATCAGCAATAATAGCCTCAACTGCGGCATAAAGGCCTGGTCCCAGCAAGAACAGTCCCACGATCATGACAAACACGTGAATCAGTGTCATCACGGTCCTACCAGCACCAGCAAACAGCTTGTTGCGGTACAACTGCCAGTACGCAACGGCAAAGAAGATGAATCCAAAGAATGAATCAAATGCGGCGCCGAGCAGAGACAGGAAATCGCCCATACTGGGGACAACTTCGGAGAAGATGAAGGCCACAATCCAGATGAATGCCATGACGAGGAACCAGACGCCCCAGCCAATGGCGGTGTGGCTGTGGGCGTGATCAGAGGAGCCCATGATTTTGTAGTAGACGAATTTCGCAGAGACGTTGGCATAGATGGCTCCGATTATGAGGGTAGGCACAATGACGAAAGCGAAAGACGCCTTCTTATACGCCACAACCCCCAGACTTCCGAACGCAGGTGCCGTGGCGTACTGGCCCAGATACCTAAATCCTATCGAAGGTGGAATAATAAATAATATAACGGAGATACCGGCCAAAACGGCGAGGGACTTCGGGAAGTCCTGGGGTCTCTCCATTTCTGCCAAAACGGACACGTTAGCATTCGACCTTCAAAATTTTAAAAGAGTTTACTCGGGTTATGGTTAGGGTTACCTGAAATAAAAGAAGGGAAAAGTATCTGAGGCACCCAAAGGAACGTAATATTCAACACGGCGTTCATGCATGCAACCCAGGTAGTGCCTGGTAAAGGGAAGGCATATGTGTGGACTGGTCCATCGGTGGGATAGTTGCCGTTGTAGCCGTAGAGGGGGGCATCTTCGATACCCGCGAAGATGAGGAAGAGGAGAATGGCTATTCCCATGCAGGCGGCTAGTAAATTGTTAAACTTGCCTGTAAGACCCGCTGGAAGTTTGACTTACAAGAAAACATTGACATAAACGAGACGTGGTGCAGAGTTCGCGGCAACGACAGCACGATACCCATCAACATTGCAATAACGGAGAAAACTACAGTGCACTGCGAATGATCTGAGAGCGTGTTGAGAATCTTAGCGCCGGTCAAGACGTGGAAACCGATGAGCAGGATGTTGTTTGCCAGCAGCATGAAGGCAGTGAATATATAGGCTATTTTGCTCTCTCCAAAGGCGTAATATCCAAAGTCACCTATCTTTATCAGATTTGCGCGCTTCCAACTTGCCTAAATGATTGGCGAACTTACAAATATCTCTGATCTGAGGGTGTTTCATGATGAACTTGTGCATGGTGATCGAGGTAATCCAGAAGAACGCTCCAGATAACAGCATGGTTATAATTCCGGGGACCCATCCCAACACTCTAAACGTACTGATATCAGCATTGAATTTGCGATAGATCAATTGCGCACTTACGACAAAGACCACGACTGGGACATAATAGCCAGACACACCTGGTCACCAGCCAGCAACCAGGCTGCCTTTTGCCATGACATCGTCCTCAGCTTGATCTCATGCTTGTGGTCTTCCACCACCAGCGCCGTAATGGCTTCGATGGTGCTGGTTCCATCGGAGTCCTGCGTTTCATCGAACCTGGGCTTCTTGTCCTCGGACTCTGGATTATGCGACATGGCTGCAACAACAACGACAACAACGGTTTTTTGTGAATAATGCCGATCGCTACTCAAAGCAAATGCAGATGCAAGATGCAAGGTCAAATCGGAGAAAAAAGAAGAGGAGAAATAGAAAAGAAGTCAGCGGTTCATGTAGCAACTAGCAAGCAGCTAATTTTCTTATCGCCAGCCTCGCTGATAGGCACTTCATGGCGTGATTAGCTGGATTATGATGCTATTTCCCAATGCATCCTAGCTTCTTATTGTGTGATATCTGGTTGGTCAAAAAGAAAGCGTGGCAGATAAGGTTATTGTAACCCTTAAACCCGCCCTGGGTGCCTGCGCTTTCAGGCAGCAATACGCGTGTGGATCCGCTTCCAGCCAATCACATCGATAGAGCACATTTCCGTATGCACAGGGATGACTGCTTGGTGGGACATGTCAGCTTGGCTAAGTCCGAGGCCACGGCGACCCCGATCCATCACATCTTGATCAGCCACTGCCAGTTGAGTTAGTCAAGACTGTCAAGTACTTCTCCGTACTCGGATTATGTACGGAGTATGAAAAGTTGACAATCGTCGAGCAACTTTTGACATTTTCTACTATAAAAGGTGTCATCGTTCATCGGAGTTTGCTGGCTGTGTAACCAATCATCGCGCCGCTGATGGCCCGTGACTGTGCTAGCCAGATACGGTTAGGCTAGCGGGTCAGGGCTAGCCTGGCCCACATGGCACAGACGGCAAGCCTTGACGCCTGAGGCTTCAAGGCACCAACTCTATCGCATTTCTTTTCCGTGGTTCAGTCTGCCTCTTTGGCCCTACATTTCTAACCCTAAAACCACCTACTCTGGACAGCGACCAACCCCATGCATTCATGTTTGGCTGAATTTACTCGTGTCACACCGTGTATCATGACACCACCACGAATGCATTGTGGAACTAACTCCATAGAACCGAGCTGTGCGACATGTTCAACAATTCCGTGACGGGATCAAACCCACGACTTATAAATAGCCGAGCCCTCCCCATTATAATCTTTAGTACATGGCTAATCGCACATGAATTGCTACATAATTGAAACATACTACCAGTGTCCGGAGTCTTTTATAGTATAGCTGGGCATTGGAAGGAATATGTCATGGGCCAATATGAAACCGAGTGTAGCATGGATGTCTACCTAGGTAATTGCGGGGAACTGCATATGATATGGCCCTTCCAAGGTGAATCCTTGGGCAATTACCGCCATGTGGTATGTGGCCTGTGTATACATACATAGTGGCAGTTAGTCTGAGAAAGGGAACTCTCGAAATTTCCATCTTCTGTATACCGGTAGTATCGCCACTGGCTTGGGTGAATGATGGATGGATAGATAGAGCATAAGGTTAGTTAACTTACCAACCTAGGAAATCGTAAGCGCAATTCTCCTCATTCGCAATTCTTCAGAAGTTCACTTCTGAATATGCTGGTCTCCATGTGGATAGTTGACTGCACGTCTTATCAGCAGCCAATCTCGCCATCCCTGGAGCATCTTCCGCCATTTAATTTTGCAGTGATCTACCCCACCACCACCACCACCAAATCGCTTGATCGATACAAGCAATCACCTGTTCGGTTTGAAAATTTTCTTCTTCTTCCTCTTCTCGGACAACTAGACTGGTGATAGTTCAAAGCATAATAAATAACTTCACGGATGAACGGCATAGCGTATACCAGCCACAGACTTGCATCATCTACCTAGGTACCCATTTGGAGAGAGTATTTGATAGATGTTTCTCGTCAACTGCGGCAACATTTAAATACAGTTGACAAGCACAAAAGCAATTATTATTTGCAAAGAGTGAAGGACAATGGCATTCATCGATAGCAAAACAGCCCGCTGGCTCTGGGGCAACGATCCCAACGACCGCCACCTCCTCGCACGACTGGATATCACCCTCTTACCGTACTTCTCGCTAATATGGTTCCTCTTCGGCGTGACACGCGCCAGTTATTCGTCGGCTTACGTTAGTGGCATGCACGAAGCGCTCAATTTCCAGGGTAAAGATTACAATTATATGAACACGGCGTATCTGGTCGTCTATGCCGTGTGCCAGATGCCGGGGACCAGTTTGTTGACTATTGCGAGACCGAAATATGTCTTTGTTGCGGCGAATGTGGTTTGGAGTGTGTTGACGTTGATCACGTACAAGACGACGGCGGCGTGGCAGGTCATTCTTTTGAATGCGATTGAGGGCGGGTTTTCGGCTATTGCCTAGTACGTT
Organism: Talaromyces liani; assembly: GCA_022814505.1. Classification (NCBI taxonomy): domain Eukaryota; kingdom Fungi; phylum Ascomycota; class Eurotiomycetes; order Eurotiales; family Trichocomaceae; genus Talaromyces; species Talaromyces liani. The sequence continues at coordinate 253,583 of JAKLNL010000027.1, forward strand.
AATCCTCGCTGTTTAACATCCTAGAATGAAGGGCTAATAGATGTAGTGTCGGCGCGCAATTCGTTCTTGGCTCATGGTACAAGAAAAGTGAACTCTCAACACGAGCTGCAGTGTTTTGTGTATTTGGTCATTTAGGGTCTATGGCCGGCGGCTGGATCCAAGCCGGACTATTGGCGGCCCTTTCCGGAAGGGATGGCCTTCCAGCGTGGAAGTGGATTTTCATCATCGTTTCGGTCATGACTATTCCGGTTGCTTTGTTTGGTAAGACTATCCTCTCATAATGAATGCGATATTAGATAGTCGTTGACGTGATTAGGATGGGTGTTTATCCCCGACTTTCCCATTCACCGTGCTGCGTGGTATCTCACTGCTGAGCAGAAGGAATATGCCATTTCAAGACTCGGGGCTAGTCGCAAAGAGTCATGGGATCTTACCGTGTTCAAGCGAATATTTTTGAGCTGGCAATTTTACCTGCTTCCCTTTCTCTTTATGTGTATGTTCCGTTCCTGGCAAAGTGAGGTCCAAAGCTGACGGTCTGCTAGTGTACTCCCTCTGCGTCCAAATGCTCCAAAACAACGTCATGCCCCTCTGGATGGCTGCCCGTGGCTACTCCGTCGTTCAGTATAACAACTACCCGACGGGTATCTATGCAACCGCCATCCTAGGCACGGTCGTCTACGCCGTCATTTCCGATAGAATCAAATCCCGCTGGGAAGTCTCCATCGCAATCGGCTTGACATTCATCATCGGCTCAGCCATCCTCGTCGGCACGAGTGTTGACAACGACGCAGCTCATTTCTTCTCGTTTTATCTCCTAGGCACAACTTTTGCGCCTCAGGCGGTGTGGTATTCGTGGATGGCCGATTTGACAAGCCACGATTTGCAGCTCCGAGCGATCACGACAGGGTTTATGAATTCATTCGATTTCGCGTTCGTCACGTGGTGGCCGTTGATTTTTTATCCTGTGACTGATGCGCCGGATTACCACAAGGGATATATTGCTAGTCTCGTAACGGGCGCGTTGACGTTGCCATTCATTGCTCTCGTCACGTATCTCGAAAAGCGCGACACGGCGAGAGGATTGATTGGAAGGGTTCAGGAGGACGCTGGCAGCGGTAGTGGTCAAGATGGCGATCAGAACGCTGGGTCCAAGGTGCACAGCAGGGTGAATATTCGATCGGAAGAAGTTGATGTCTGAGAAGCACGTAGAAAATACATGAGTAGAATTGCGATGGAATAGAGTTTGATGAGATGATCTCAATGCGAAGACAACAACCATTCCAGGCTCAGCCTAGTGCTTCCGATAACGATAACGATAACGATAAGAGCTGAACGACGAGAAAAGGATCAGGAGAAGCTGAGAACAACTTCTATTTCATCTAAATGTTTTATTTATTTCATGAACCGTCCCATAGTAACCATGTTTGGGCGAGATCAATTTGATGTTCGGGGTCTAGTAAGAAATAATCGTCATTCCATATTGAACATTAACTAACAATGCCTATAGCCTGTGCTTATTGCTGGTGGCTCCAAAGGTTTAGGTCGAGAGCTGGCACTACGATTGACCGCGCAAGGTAAAAAGCTTATCGGACAGAATTGAATGCAGAGCTAAATAGTCTCGCGTAGGTGCCAATGTTACCATCGTGGCTAGAACCCGTAAAGCACTCGAAAAAACCCTTCAAGAGCTGAAAGCGCATGCCAAAACTCCAGAGCAAACACTCAGTGCGAAGGCACTTGATCTGGTTAATGCCGCAGCTGTATGTAATTGAATTGCCCCCGGAGTTTCATAGCCAATATTTACTGACTTGTACAGGTTCAAGAATACATCAACTCACTGCCCGATCCTCCATCCGCTCTCTTTTGTTGTGCTGGTGGCACGGCAGCTGAAGTAGGCTTCTTTGCAGACATCACCACCGACGACATCAGAACCTGCATGGAACGCAACTACTTTGCAGCTGCATACATATCCCATGCCGTCATGAAGCAATGGCTCGCAAAACCACCTACCCAAAACCAAACCCGCCATCTAATCTTCACAGCTTCTACAGCGGCTTTTATTAGTTTTCCGGGATACGCGGCCTATGCACCCAGCAAAACAGCTACGCGGGCCCTAGCAGATACGCTTCGTCAAGAGGCCTTGCTCTACAAATCGCAGCAAGAGATTCGCGTCCACTGCAGCTTTCCGGGAACCTTCTACTCGGAACAATTCACGGAAGAGCAGATCAAAAAACCTGCGCTCTTGAAAGAGTTAGAAGGTACCAATAAAGAAGCTTGCGGCTTACCGGCAGCCAAGATAGCCGAAGTTACGATTTCGGGTCTGAAACAAGGGCGTTTCTTTATTACTATGGACATGGAGACGGAGTTGCTCCTGAATAATATGCGAGGACCTAGTCCCCGTTATTGGTCGGTATACGACTGGCTGGTGGGACTGGTGATTTCGTTGGCGTGGCCTGTTTTTCGTATTATGTTCGATTGGAGAACGGTGCAGTATGGGAAGGAGATGTTGAAGAAGTGATTTTATACATGTCCGATTATCAAATTTGATTCGCTAATTTCGTTTAATATGACCGACTGATTAAGCTTGCATACGGTGCTGCTCTAAATTTTCCGCCAAGCTCATTTCTAACGTTCGATAGCGTTATCTAATTGATCACGTCTACAGTGCATAATATTTGAGCACATATAAGAGTTGATATATTTGAGCATACAGTTGAACCTGGCCATAACGAACAGAAGGTCGCCTTATTACTTCATTGGAGTTAAATTACATATAATCTAAATGAATTAAAGAGTGCCCTAAATTATTATTGATGAGATGGTTAGTATATTGGAGTGCTTTCCTTTCCCATATGATCAAACTCTCTAGATATAGATTCAGATGTGAGAAGGACTTCTGTTTGTTATATCCACATTCTACTAACGTATTTCACGGGTCACCGGATCACACGGGTAAACGGATCAGCTACAACGCACCAATTCTGTTTATCCATACAAATCACATACAAAATACAAATAAATCGATTTTCTAACTACATAGCTGGATTCGTACACTTATTACGCTTATGCCCTACTTGCCAGCAATTAGTACACCTTGGGGGGGCGCGTTGACGCGCCTGCGAAGCTCCATTCTCATTAGCTGGAGGAAGGGGGTTGGCAGCTTCACCAGGCTCTTGTGTGAGCTTCTAGCCTTCTGCAACAGTCAAAATACTATTATTTGGAAGTGCTCGAGTATGGTGAGAACAGCGTTTTTGTAGTTGATCAACAGCCTCACGTAGCTGATTATTTTCCCTAGCTAATAATGCTGCGTTATGCATCATTATAAGAGACCCCTTCACCAATTGACTAAAAGCTTGACTTGAGGGTGATTCCTTGTTCAAATTACTCTAATTTAGAAGGCTTTTAACAGATTTGGCCTGCCGCTCCAGCGTACGCGCATTATATGGCGTTTTAGGGCTCCAATTGGCGCTGCTTGATGCACTAGGGTGATCCGGCGCTGGGGTGGCCTCATGTACAACAAGCTGTAATTGAGATAGCACTTTTTCAGAGTCATATGGTACAATTCTGGAATGTGAAAAGCCGCCCTTAATATTCTCTGTAGTGTAGGTTTTTAGCTGTACGTTGTAAAGCATTTCCAGAAAATCCACCTTATCCATATGGTGAATCCTATTCCGCATATGGCTCTCAATGGCAGCCCCGTATAAGCGCTTTAACACCGAAAAAACGCCCACATCTAGGGGTTGAAGAATATGAGATGAGTGTGGAGGCATGCAGCATGTAATAATATTATGGTTTTTGCATATTTGATCAAATCTAGGTGTTAAATGGCTGCTGTGGCTATCAAGGATCAAAAGCTGTTTAGTGCCAACTGTGCTAGGCCTCGTATTAGGCTCAAAGATCCTTTCTAGCCATTGTAATCCTAATTCATCTAATGTCTAGCTATTTAGCGAGTGTGTAATTGACTAATCAGGTGGCAGGATAGGGTGTTTATACTACTCCGCCTGGTTACTATTAGATTTGAATATAATTAATGGAGGCACCACTTCCCTGGTACTTTGTACGTATTCGACCACAGTCACCCATTCTCGATTTTCTGGCTGAATAAGGCTTAGTTTTCCTGAGTGATTGGAGCTGTATATAACTTTTGCTATAGCAGTAATCCCTATAGCAAATCCAGTCTTATCAAAGTTATAAATATCTTTATTGGCAATCCCATACTCCTGCTTGAGCTCCAATAGATTCGTAAAAAAGCCTCCAATAATCACTAGATCTTCATAAAGTGCTCGAGAATACGCTAATTAGCGTGAGAACATAGCCTTCAGATCTGGGTTTCGCTTTATAAATGAAGTTACCCAGTTAACACCTATTTTCTTAGGCGTTTTGGTCAAATCCCTTTCGGCTAGTAAAATATTGGCCATTTCTCCAAGCATACAATGCCTAGGGGGCACGCCGCGGCGCTCCAAGGAAAAGACCCAATCCCGAAGCACAATCTCTTCCGTAGGGGTCAATTTACAGCGTTACAGCCCTGCTTCACGTTTTGGTATGGCGCCGTTGAGCCGCCGGCATAGAGTTGTGTAAGGAACATCATATAGGCGCGCCGCTTCGCGTAATTTTTTGATTTTTTTGGTTTTTATTGCTTCAATAGCAAGAGAAAGCCTTCCTTCATCATTAACAACTTTTTTAATACGCGATTTCCCCATTTTTTTATGCTGGTGGGTTGTTGTAAAAGTGGTTGCAAGAAATCCGGATAAAATTTTGAGGTGGTGATCCGTTTACCCGTGTGATCCGGTGACCCGTGAAATACGTTATATTGTAATTTAGACCTTGAGAATGACAATTTAGAAAGCTACACTAGGACTGGCTACGTGACGATAGTAACATCATTCTCTTATTAAATCACTTATTGTTGCCCTCCCTGAGTGGCATAAGGGTCCACATTCGCAGTTTCCTTGTCGATGAGTATGAAATGAGGCACCACTTTCTTTACCTCTGGCATCTCAGCAACCGTAGAAAAATGTCGCATAATGTTGGGATGTGCCTCTCTCCACTCAGCGTCTAGGACCCATTCGAAGCCCCGAGAGATGATTATAGCGATAAATATATCTGCTAGTGTAAGACTGTCTCCAACTAAATATCGATTTTTCCCTATCTGTTCTTCAAGTTTATCTAACAGACCGAGGGACTGCGTCTTGCCTAACTCGACGGCCTCCTGGTTGTACGGTGCAGGATTGGGCAAGTTTGGCATCAATGGAAGATACCTATAATCGGTCAGTTTTCCGACTAAGAACAGAGGATACTTGGAGAAAATTGATCATACCACTTGGCCAGGACGGTCAAGAGCTCTTGATTTGCCCAGCTCACGTAAGAAATAACTTGAGCTTCCTGTTCGAGAGTCCCATCACCTAGCAGTTGAGTGGTGTTTGAAAGTCTTGCAAGGTACTGTAACATTTGGCTAACTTAGCACTTGAATCGTATTCTCCAACCTAATCCGTAACTCACAAGGCTTATCGCAATGGTCTCTGTAAGACTAATTTCGGGACCTTTAAACCCAGGTATCTTGCCTTGACTCAGAGGAAACCTGGATAGGTGTTCTTCCCGTCTAATGTTACGCCGTGGCTGGACTTCTACCAAGTTTATTGGAATTCCCTGAAGCTCGGCCTGGGTGAAGTGTGAGTCATTTATGTTGACGACAGTCCCAGTAGAGTAGGAGTACTAACAACAATCCTCACCACCCGGGTTCGGGGGTTGCGCTGCTCATCAAAATATTAGCAGCCTTTCTCGAAGAATGATTTCTCGGGGTTTATTGGGAGAGTACCTCGTCTCCATAGACAACGTAGTCTTCTGAAGTCATGCTGTGCAATTAATAATAAATACCCGTGGATTATAACTGGTAACAACCACTGGATGATGGACGAGAAATCAACATACGCATAGATATTTGGAAAGAATTAAAACAACTGGAAGGTGTGATGCATCTACTGTATATGTACTAACACTCTTAAATTTCTAATTTCACAAGGAGAACCTCGGGACTTTCATCTACCACCAAGCTAGTTCAATGCTCGATACTTGTTCCCAGTAACTTCTCAAAACGCCTATGCCTTGCATGCGTCTTGTTTTCTATTACCATGTCCAATGATGCCGAGGATATCTCGGCTACATAAAAACGCCCTCCAGTCTAATTTGACTCGGTCCTCAAGGGCTTCCAAACCGCCAGATTCCTTGACTCTTTGAAACTTAAGGGAGGTTTAAGGGTCATACCCGCGCGCCACTAAACTATCTACTATTATTTTTCGCCTACTCTTGCATATGTGTGGATGCTTTGAAAGTTGCAGGAATGCACGCATCATGTAGGTCATCCCTATAGGGCTCGTATTGATTACATACCCCATGATCCATCAACCTAAGCAATTTCCTCCACATTCTGGGCTCCAATCACATCTTCAATTTGGCGAAATATGGTGACTTTGTCGTCCCGGGTACCCATGCTTCCCTACAAACCGGTTGTTCTCGTTGTGAGCCGAGCAGCACATGCGACGCCACAAATTTACCACCCGGGATGGAAATCGAACGTGCCGAACGACATCTTCCACCCCGTCGGTTCCATGAAAATACCCTCTGCACCGACGTTGAGCGCATGTCGCACCTACTCAGCCGTGGCACAACGGACCAACGGACCAACGGACCAACGGATCCATTGAGCCCTGTGAAGAATATTGAATGCTTCGGATCTCTGGCCAACTCCGTCGGGTCGAGCAGGGTATCTTTCGGAATAAAATCTAGAAGAGTGTTATAATATTCTGCAAGAATTTTCTTTTACGCCCAGTGGGAGGTGGAAAGGCTCACTAAGTCTACACTTAGAGCTCGCTCACAGCTGCTCATAGCCTGAGTCATCGTGATATACTCTGCATTTCCTCTGAACTCCGGCTCATCCGAACAAAAAATTCGAATTTCATTAGATTATGTCTCATTTATTTAAATTAACCACATACAAGCTAATCCAAATTATTGCGGGGAACATCCCTATTGTTTTCCCCGCCGGCCGAAGGTATTTTATAGATTATGTACAAAAGCGCCAACCGCAGCCAATGCATTTTTTAGTCCGGAACGTAAGTTAGAATATCCGTTGTAAGTATTTGAGAAGTTGAAAGTCTGGCATTAGCTTATACGACGGCTTGATGGATGGTTCCAGTTAGTTCTCTCAAAATTGTTTCGGCACGTAATCGGCAAGGTGGTGAAGATTCCGACATTAATACGCCGGGAGTTGACGAATATAGGTATAACCCATAGTTATGAATAAAGATCATTTATATAATTCACAGTTGGCTTGAGAAGTCTCCATAAAGCAGGGGTCACCTCAATCCCACCCTCATCCTTCCCATTGGAACATGCTGGCTTATAACCTCGGAATTGGGCCCAGAGAAGAATCGCCAGTTTGTACGGTATAACCGTTGTACCAAGCAAAACGCCAGTTGAGCTCGGGGACTTTTATATTCACCAGACTGGAATGGCGGCAATAACCATACACAAGATACTTCGAAACGGCGGCCGACACCCTGCTTATCTCATGAGGGTGGTTTCTGTGGCTTTACGTGCTGCCGAAACCGTACATGCTTAACTTACTTAAAGGCTGCCTTACTAATCAGATATGAATAAATAAATCGTCACATTTCCAACGGTTCTCACTTTTCATTTGTGGACTATATTATCAATGACTCAGCCACAGGAACACTTGGCAAATTCAGCAAGCGGTCCCTTCAGTATCTTTCTTCTGGAAAGGCGCCTCTTCCTTGTATACATCGTATTTGTATTTCGACCCAACATGATCATCCCGCAACTTACTCTGACCTTGTCCATATATCTTTTCTCGTGCTGTCAGACCGGAGACATCATCTCTCTTCTCCGGATATAATCCTCTTTTCCGTAACTCCGGTATCAACAAGTCGACCACATCTTCAAATGTACCAGGAGTTGTGACATAACCAACATTGAAGCCATCAAGGTCTGCCTCCTGAACCCATTTCTCAAGAACATCCGCGACCTGAGACGGTGTGCCAACAGGAACGGGCCCTAAGCCACCAATGGCAGCTGCCTCGGCAATGATACGAGGTGTGATAGAGGGTAGTTCTGGTGTTCGAGCAGTCAAAGTCTCGGAAATAGAATGCACTTTGTGCTTCTCAAGAGAATGTTTCTGGGGATCGATTTCTTCGTCTATGGGCACTTTTGAAATATCAATGCCAGTCCAGCCTGAGAAGAGGACTAGACCTCCAATCGTGGAGGCGTATTTCTTTGCTTCCTCAAACTTGGCTTTGGCCTCTTCCTCGGTGCGTCCGATGATAGGCGTCACGGTGCTAAAGAATTTGAGTGATTGTGGATCTCGACCAGCTTCGTGAGCTAACTTGCGGATATTTGCTACACGAGGTTTAAGCACTGAAGGACTATGACCAGAGACAAAGATTGCTTCTGCATGGGTTGCTCCAAATTTTGAGCCGGCTCTGTTGGCTTGTTAATCACGGACTTGTTGCTTCTGTCAAGCACAAAAAAGACTTACGGAGAAGTACCAGCTTGAAACAGCAGTGGAGTGCGCTGAGGGCTGGGATCGACGATATGTCTGCTTTCCAGATGGTAGAATTCGCCTTCGTGCTTGATAGTGCGAACTTTGTCAGGATCGGCATAAGTATCGTTTTCGACGTCCTTCACAATGGCATCGTCCGCCCAAGAACCTTCCCACAGCCTTCGCATTTATTAGCAAATTTATAAATAAAGAGGGTTTTGCAGGACATACTTATACAATACTCGCAGATACTCATCCGCCTGAGCGTAACGAAGATCATGATCAGTGGGTTCATCCAGGCCAATGGCTTTGAATGCTCCTTTCTTCCATCCGGTCACAATGTTCCACCCGAAACGCCCACCTGTGAGATGGTCAAGAGTCGAGAATCGTTTAGCAAGGAGGAACGGAGGTTCAAAGGAAGTCGACGCAGTGATAGCGAATGAGAGATTTTTCGTCACGGCGGCCATGGCGGAGATCGGCTAGACAGAAAACAAATGGTCAGCTGAGGTAACCAACAATCTGGCTGATTTGTGAAGACATACAATAGAAGGGTCGGTCATTGGCCATTGTGCTGCCCGTCGGATACAATTGTCCAAAGAACCCTCATAAGTGTCATAACCACCATAGGTATCGGCCAAAAAAAGGGCATTGATATCACCCCGCTCTAGCAGTTTTGCGAGATTTACCCAGTAGTCGAGGGAGCGCTTAGTCGCTGATTTATCTGTCGGATTCTATTTTTTATTCGAAATATTAGTGAACCGTAGAGATATCGTTCATTTGAGAGATATGTTTACCTTCCATTGACCCGGCGACAAATGTCCTACCGTGGACATGTCGAATGCATTCAAAAGAATCTGCTTTTTGGGAGCGCCATTGCTGGTATTAGCTTCGGCCATGATAACTATCGAGAGAAGCTTCAAGCGGACAGCAAACTATTGTTGTGTATTTTTATTATCCCTCCAATATCATAGATTGAAAGCTTCTCCTATCTACGGTCGTGGATGGACGACAATGTATATATAATCAATCCTCGGCCATCATTCCGATCCATGGAGGGGTTCTTTTCATATTTTTTCCTGATTGAGTAATTATCTTAGCACCTCCACCTATCAGCAATATGTAAGTCGCGAGAATATGGCGCTATGATGTTAATTGTTTAGCATGTTGGCAGCATCACGCCATTCTTAGTCCGTTGACGTGCAGATGCCCGTGTGGGTTGTTGGTCGAGATTCAGCAGAATACCTAAGACGGTTATCAATGAGCAAGTAAACTGGCGTGAAGTAGATATAGCACACCATCGCATCCACTCATCGCATCAAGTGAATACGAATGGTGCCTTTTTGGACTCTGGGCGTGCCATCAACATCGGAGCAGGGCTAAGTTGGACCTTGTCCGGCAGTTACGCGAGTACAAAAGCTGCGATGCGGCACGGAAAATTTACTAGTTTTCGGAAAGAACATATATTTCATTGTTAACCTAGCGCACATTTTTGGCAATGGCGGACAAAGAATCCAAGGTCGATGATTACAACGTTGTTAAGGAGGCGGCAGAAAGCCCCGTCTCGATGAGCAACCCTGATATCGAACAAGAAGGACGCGACGGGCCATGGATTAGCTTTCTCACATGGTTGAAATGGTACCCGAAGGATATGCCACACCTAGAGAAGAAGCTAATCCTAAAGCTGGATTTGTTGATTTTGGTGTTTGGTTGTCTGTCGTTCTTCACCAAGTACTTGGATCAGCAAGCTATTACCAATGCATACGTATCGTGAGTGCCCATGCCCCCCAGGAATGTACCCATCTAACACGGCTGTTGGTTTAAAGAGGTATGAAGGAAGATTTGCATCTGGGGGGAAATCAGATCAACTACATCACCGCTGTATTCTGGGCATCATACTGCACCTCCATGATCCCGGCCTGTTATTTACTGACTCGGACTCGAATCAACATCGCTCTCCCAACACTGGAGGTCGGCTGGGGATTGTTTACCTTTGGCTGTGCCTGGGCTCAAAACTTGAACACCATCTATGCAATGCGCTTCTTTGTGGGCATCTGTGAATCGTGCTCATTTACTGGCGTCATCTACGTGATCGGTTCATGGTACAAACCTACCGAGATTACGCGACGAGTCGCATTTTTCTTTATTGCATCGCCACTTGGGACTATGTTTGCGGGTTATTTGCAGGCTGCCGTATACACGAATCTGGACAACAGTCATGGTCTGGAAGGATGGAGGTAAGTTTCATGAGAATTGGGTTTATTAGGGTTATTCCGAGCCCTAAATCAAAATAGGCCTATTGCTAATAAATGTCTACAGGTGGCTTTTCATTGTCTGCACGGTCATTACATTGCCAATTTGTATTATGTAAGTCTAAATTGATCTCAAACTTGATATAGCGACTTCATCTAACACATATTCAGCGGATACATCGCATTCCCAGATGTCCCTCACCGCCGAAAGCCACGCTTCCTTTCAGATGACGAATTTGCACTTGCCAACACTCGCCTTAAGGGCCTAGTGGCCCCCAGTGAACTCAAGGTGTCACGGTCCATTATCAAACGAGTATTGGGACGCTGGCACTGGTATGTATTTGTCATGCACTGGATCCTCATGGACCAAAACTTCACGCCTTATTCCACTCCGTTCAGTCTCTACCTCAAATCAAAGCCCAAAATCTATTCGGTCACCCACATAAACACATTACCAACAATTGCTACAGCTATCTCTGTCGTAGCTGCGGTAACGGCTGGTATTGTAGCTGATCGAAAGCGGAATTGGTGGCTGCCTTCTGTCGTGGTCAGTATCCCGGTTTTGATCGGTGTGATTTTGCTTGTTGTCTACGACGTCGGGGAATCGGGTCGATTGGCAGGATTTATTATCACTGGATTTGAAGGAGGTACGTTTCCCGTCACACTCCGAGTTTAGCATAGCCGTTAATGAGGAAACAGCAATAAGCCCACTTACAATGAGCTGGGCAACAGTCATTATGGCTCGCGACGCTGAAGAACGAGCAATTGTGACTGCTAGCATGAATTCTATAGGACAAGCGATGGCTGCTTGGACTCAGATTTTGCAGTATCCAGCTACACACGCTCCTAGATTCCGAGCTGGTTTCATTTCGAACTTGATCACGACAGTTGCGCAACTTATAAGCATTGGCTTGATTGCATACCTTCAAAAGAGAGACGCACGAAAGAGCGGACGTGCCAGTGGCATTGCTTAATGATTTCAAAAGATAAATTGTGTGTTATATAAATCTCATATCGAACACGGCTTGATTTACCACCTTTAATGGGATATGTAGCAATTAGCAAGGTTCGGGTATCTCAATACAGAGACCTGACTATAACCAAACAGAAGGCCGTCCAACGTCTGAACGTGAAATCTGGAGATTTCAGTATTCATGTAGAAATTGAGAGCACTCTGGTTTGATAATCTATCTGCATAATAACAATGAAACATGATCCATATCAATTATATCTAGACTGGTATCAATATAGTGATAAGGGGCCTTCTGTACCAACAGTTGAATATCAAAATCGATCCACGAGAATTACATACTAAAAAGAATCTAACTATATGACAATAGCAACCAAATAAAATCACCAAGTTAATCTTATTCCTGACACAACAAGACCCTCAATGTAGATATTAGTACAATGTCAAATACAATGCTAATTACTATTGTGGAGAATAAAAAGAGAGGGAAAAAGGAATAAAAGCAGACCTATATCTACGAGGAAATGGGATCAAGCATCAATCGTACACGTTCAAATGATCAGGCATTGTGGTATTCAATTTCGCAGAGCATAGCTCTACAGCTATCAATAGCATCCTGTATTGTCTTCAGCTTTCTCTGCATCCTATCCTTTATTCTCTTCATCTCTTTAATCTCCTTCTCCAACTCCCGCAACTGCTTCTCCTTCTCCGTCAACTTCTCACGGTGCGGGTTCCACTCGGTCTCGCGATACTTTCTAATCTCAGATATCTGAGTATCCAGTCTCTTGCGGACCTCCTTCCAGTAACCGGCAGCAAAAGGGGACAATTCCGGGACTTTGTGCTTTTCCTTGGGGGGCGTCTGCTCTTCATACCCGAGCTCTTCACCCATTTTCTGGACCTCATCCCGAAGACGTTTTTACTATATTCAAATTAGCCATCTATTGCAGTACCTTGTATACACAGTAGAGCCTGACTATAAAGAACAGAAGCCTTCCGAAATCTGCATCTGATCCGGTAATTTCAATTCATGTAGGTATGGAAAGCATTCTCATATATTAACCTGTCTGACCAATAAGGATTCGGAGAATGCTTCATAGCCATACATATGGTAATAAGAGGGCCTTCTATTCGTCATAGCCATGTTCTACTGTGATCATCAGCCTTGAAATGGATATACTTACGTTCGCCAACTGTTCAAGAGTCGGTTTTTTCTTAACGACCGGCTCCTAGAGACAATCGTTAGACTCAATTCATTGTATTAGTGACAGTTCTTGCCTGTACTTACAGCATTGGCGATTTGGCCCATCGCCGGGGCATCTTCGGTTTTTATCTTTTTGAATGACTGGCAATCGGTTATTAGACTCAATTCATCACAGCGGTATCCTTTCGTAAACGTACGGCGTTGGTGACTTTGCCCGTCACCGAGGCAGGTGCGAGATCGGGGGGAGGAAGTTGGTCAGCTAGAACTTCAGTCAGTATTGTCTTGGCTGCATTCTCAAAGGGCCATGGAACAGTATTGCTTATTATAGATAGCTTTATATACTAGAGGTATATAACCTATATAATCTTAGCTAGGCTAGTTATCATATATTAGTCAGTAGAATATATATCTTAAAGCTATAGCAACATAGCTTGCTAGAGAGCAATGAATAGCTGGAAATACTACGTACACTTACGTTTAGTGGCCATCCTTCTTACCCGTCCTACTACGCTCTCGTAAACCCCTCTTACATTTAGCTCTTGGAAATTTTGTTAGCTGTAACCCTGAGCCATCCTTTAGCTCAAGGCAATCTAATGATAGAGCTTTCTAATATCTTTCCAGGCAAATTCATTTATCAGGAAATTAATTTACGTACCTACTACCTACCATTTCTCGGCAAATGGTTGGGAAACAGACGGATTCGCGTTAACAATTAACTACTATTACAACAGGCGAGAGAATAGCGCTCCTGGAGGTACTCAAATTGCGTGGGTTTTGCATGTAATTATCCTATTCTCAATCAGTCTATTGAAGGATACAGAAAGTGAACAAAAAGACGCACTTCTACGAGTAGATTTGAGGTTTCCGGCTATTGAGCAGATGAAGTCTATCTCAATACCATAGTTAGCAAGTCTACACCTCTAATCCATTATACCTCGCGGGGAAACGGCCACGTAGTCAAGGGGAGCTGTGTCCATGCCATCCGCAACTCCTACAATTTTCAATGTATTGCCCTGCTTGACATGCACATCACTGAAAGTGATCCTGGCCTTCGAACCGCCGTCTGGTTTCTGCGTGGCCGCGTGGCTGAGCGTGTACTCATTATCTCCTTGCCATTTCCCGAGTAACTGATTGTCCAGGTAAGCCTCCCACTTCGCTACTCCACCACTGATATCAAAGTACACAACTACAACGTCGTAAATCCCCGTTTTTACCTGCAACTGTGTCGTCGCCGTAGCACGGGTGGAGTTCGTGACTGTTGTTACAAGCGAGAAGTTCGATGCGGATTCTGAGGGGTCGGGGGTGATCATCTTGTAACCATCCAAAACCATCGACTCGGCCTCTATACGCCATTCATGGCTCCCCACCCGTCCTTTCTCATCTGGGATTTGAGTAAGGTTGTGGTAGTAGTCCACTATCGAGTCCCTCCATGCGATCGCATGGCCGGCTTGGAAGGTCAGCTGGTGTAAGACTTCATGAAACCGCTGCTGATCTATTTCCCTCTCGAGGCCCTCCCACATGCTTGGAAAGGTTTGAGCAACCTCAGCGCCATTATAATGCGTGTCGTACATGTATTGGATGACAGTCTGCCCATTTGGAAGAGTGTAAGTGTAGTTGACATGATGGAACCAGAGCATGAGCTCTATTGGCGTTGTATCGATATTTTCATACTGCACCGCAACTTCCGGCGGGTACTGGCCGGCGAACCCAGTGCCATTCTTGACAGTGCGGTCCATTCCAATAGAAAACGAGTCGGATCGTGTCCAGATGCCATAGCCATTGTTGTCCTGCGAACGTATATTAGGGCCGAAATGGTTGTTCGTCACGTCCGTAAGCGTCGGCAGACCGGTATTCCCACTGCTATAGTTCAGATAGGCAGGCCAAGACTCCATGTGAATGTGGGTGATAACATCCGTCACGTCCGGGTTGAGGCCGAAGGTAAGATGGCTCCAATCTCGAACAATGGTCTCCGGGTCTTCATTAGGGTTCCATGCAATGCGCCCAAACGCGTACAGATTGGAAATAGCCATGTGGCTTCCCATCCATGTGGCGTTACTACCGGCATTGGCCACACCCGCGAAACCTCCTAGCTGACGCTTAAAGCGCCTGCCACCGACGATGTCGCTAACACGAGAGGATTCATTATCCACGCGCAAATCCGTGTCAAGGACAAATTTCCAGAGAGGTGGCAGATAAACTGTGTGGCTCTGTTGGCCTAGGTACTCCTGGGTCACAGGAAGTTCGATGGCAACGTTGGTATTTCGAAGGTAGCCGAAGAGTGGCGACGCAGGTTCTCGTACTTGAAAGTCGAGGGGCCCAGCCTTAATTTGCACGATGACATTATCCTTGAAGGCGCCATCGAGGCCCTGGAACGCTTCATATGCAGCAACCGCACGGTCGGCCTTCCAGTCGCTAATATTCAAGAGGCTATACACGAACGCACGAAACATGACGATGCCACCATACGGCTTGAGGGCATCAGCAAACATATTAGCTCCTTGCGCGAGCGTTCGATTGTACGTGAGTGGTCCTGGTTGGCCCTCTGAGTTTGCTTTGACGAGGTATCCACCAAAATCCGGAACACCGCTATAGATCTCGGCCGTGACATTTTGCCACCATGAGATGACACTTTCATCGAGCGGATCGAATGTGGGAAGTCCTCCTAGCGTCTGTGGTGAAGCAAAGTAGAGGGCGATACCGATCTGAATACCGTATGGTCTCATGACGTCGCCAATTCTCCCCAATCCTTTGATATTTTCCGGCTTCAGAGTAACCGGATCCGCGTTCACGTTGGTGAGAATAACTCCATTAATCTTGATAGATGCTAACAGACGCGCGTACTCAGTAGCACGTGTTAAGTCTGACAGAACAGATCCATTGGCGAAGAAGAAAGAGAGACCTCCATAACCGCGCTCGATGCTTCCATCCATGTTATCCCACTCATTGGTCCATCGGACGGGGGCACTCGGGTTAGACACGTAGGAAACTTTCGAGAAGTTTCCCCTGGCGAGCATGGAGAGATACTCGAAAGTGCCGTAAAGGGCTCCTCTCTGGTTTTGCCCGATGATTTGTACGCTATTTCCCTCGGTGCTCAGCCAAAAGCCATCATCCTCAAGGACGACTTCGTTGTTAAGCGGTCCACAGGCAGGAGTAAACGATTCAACAGTGCCAACGATGACGGAGGACTTGCTGCCGCAACCGCTTGATAAGTGCGTTACATCTCTGCCAAAGAGGCCTTTCAAGCCATTCTCCAACTCTTTTCCAGCAGTGTAGACAGGGCTGGAACTTGATGCGTTAAAGGTAATAATTTGGGAGGGAGGGTCGAAAGTGCGGACAACGGAGTTGGGTAATCTTGAATAACGCAACCAGCCAGCAGAGCCATTCTCCGCTGACGTGATGCCTAGAAGAGTGACGAAGATGAAGGTGCGCAGCATGATAGTTCAATTGTCGCAAGTGTAACCCATGTTGAGCAGCGGAAGTGTTTCGGCTACAAGTCTTTCTTTTTTAGCCTTTTTGCCATTATTTGCTAGGCGCATGAAAAATGCAGTGATATTCCTATTTAGCCTGATTTCAAGATATTATGCTCGTAGCGGGGAGAATTTGAGAATAGCACCCAAGCCTCTATCGGTAGCGTAGTCCAGTTCAGTAGCCGGACGACATAGGCCCGCAAAAAAAATGCATTTTGCGTTTCTCCCAAGCTCCAATGTTGCTTTTCATCCAATCATTGCGTGGAGTGTCGTTAACAGAGACCGAGTCTGGGGCCCCGGAAAACCCGAAATGAGTAGAGATCGGGGCCTTTGTGAAATAGGAGTGGAGCTAAGAGGGGAAACTAACTAGTTAAATCAGGTGGAGAGATTATTAATCAATGTCCTGATTCAGTTGATGTCAATCCTTCCATTCACTAGAGCCTCTCGATCTCCAAACCGTGGGAAGCACCGTGCATTTGAGTTTGTTGCAACGATTCATTAGCCGATGGCAATTGAAGCCCTCAATCGCTGGCGTTTGAATAAGCTTTTGATGTTATCATCAATCCCTGTGCTAATAGAGAGAGTCCTGCGGGGGAGTAACAGGTCACTAAGCAGACTTTAGCAATAAGTGAACAACTCATTTTAGCCGGCGATACGAATTATTGACTATCTTACTATGGACTATTGGCTATTTCCGTCGACACTTTTAAATCCAATGTGCTAACCATTCATACTCATGATATTTTTTTTTGTATTTCACACTCCACTTCGGATTTCCGCCATCATGGACCAGACACACTTCCTCAAAACTCCCGGGTGTACATCCTCACCTCGGTCGCCTATATGGGCTCCTGCTCTTCGGTATGTCCTAGGAGTCTGAGTCTCTCCACGTCCTAGGTAAACCTGTACCCTGTACCCTATGCGCAATTGGGATGTACCCAGATCCTGTGCCTCGTCGCAATCTTTTGTCCATGTGTGCCCAAGGTGACAGTATCATGCTTGGCGCCTCGTCGTTGTCGTCGTCGTCTTCCACTTCTTGGGCAAAGCCCGGACGCTCTTCTCTCATGCCATTTACAAACGGGGTGAAAGGCGAAGGTCCCTCGTCGCCTTCATCTGACAGCTCGTCCAGGTAAATGTAGTCTACAGTGCAAATGGGACACACTTGCAACAAGTGGTCAGAACGTGCCCACCACCCATTGGGCAGTTGCACTGGTGAGGATGGTCTGTATGCCATTCTGTGATAAACAGATAGATTAATGGTGTTATTCGTGTCCTAGAGGTTGTTCAAGTTGGAAGGTCGCTTGTTAAATATTGCGGAGGAAAGTACCTTTGTGTGAGTATCCGCTTTTCTTTAATCCAGGTAGGTATGCGCTAACCCCGAACAGGCCTAGAATGTGATATATCGTCTTGGAATTTTTCGAAAATGATCCGACGTGTTTCACGACTGGTCTTGATCGGTGTACCTTTCAGCCGCCGTTGTAGTTTCTATATCTCGTATGCGAGGAAAATTTACTTGCCTCGTCTCTCTACTGTGTTGACGTTACTGAATTGGCTAATGATATCCATTATCTTGGTCTATCGATTCTGAAATATGTAAAGATATCAATCATTCATATGCCGTTCATATGAAGTCGACAATGGATGAGAATGTCTGCATGCGGAAGAACCGTACGGATGGAGGATTAGGGCTATGGCCAGCAAGCCCTAATAACCAGCCAAACCAAAATATGTTGACCATTCAAAACTTTTGATGATTAGACATTACTAAGTTCTTTCTCTAGAAAAAAATGGAAAGGAAAACGAAAACGCAGATGAAGCTCATTCTAGCATATTTGTTGATGTACAACGAAAGTTCGTTTGTTTTCATCAACACGTTGAGGGAGTTGGGCGAAATCATCGGATTATCATTAACCGGCGCAATTCTCAAATAGACGCGAACAAAATATCCCGTTTGACACTGGACAAAGAGCTGCAGTCATGTATGGTATAAATCGGAATTGATGACAAGGACAGCTGTTGTGGTTCGGGTGGATATACACAGTTGTTGTTTGAGGGGATGCCCGGAAGCAGACTCTTCAGACATCATCGACATGATATGGCACTGTGCCTGTGCGCAATACACTTGTGGCGTCACCCTAGTACAATTTGTTTGTACAAGGCTCAATATATATACAAATAGTCCAGACAAAAACCCCGCCCAGAGAAACAAGACAAAGATATATGGCCCATATACTAAGAATTCAATTGCAGTAACTTCAGCAGGCTTTTCCTAAACAACAAAGAATGAGAGATACCCCTCAGCAACTCTCGCCATTTGAATTAAACCTTCGGCCTGTCTCACTCGTGATACCATTGACTCCTGGCACTCTATCGCAATGGCCAGATCGTTATTGCAGTGTAACTAGGTGCTTGGAATATATTTCCATGCCGTATATTTGACTAAGGAGAAACGACCTGGTGGATTAATTCAAGTCAGTTCGGAAGGTCTCTTAAGTCGTAGCTCGGTAAACTACAGACTCATCTTTCATTTTGCTTGCCAACGCGGAGTTTCACAAGTACTCCGCGATAGCCAAAACAAATTATACAAATTATACAAACTTCTCTACTTGGCTTCTCTATGGCTTTATGTATAGAATCTGGTTTAAAGTATATTTAAGACCGTGTATAGCTGCTCGGAGAATATATGGACGCATCTCCGTGATAATACCTAGGTAACTGTGGGTTGGCTGACTCCAACAATCTCCTCCCCCAGGCTTTCGAAGAACCGTTGTCGAATGTCCTTGCAGATTTGCACGTTGCTCATCGCTCATTCTCTCGAATCCTTCGCCCATTGCTCCAACCACCCGTTGCGGTCCTTAACGAACATATCATACCTCGCTCTATGCTGTGCCAATTCCTCTTCCTTTTCAAACTTAGCGTTAAAATATCCACCTCAGACAAAGCCGGGGCAGGAGGAACAATCTCAGGCTTTCGAGGGAGACGACTCGCGACGGGTAGAATTTCGAGCTTGGGACCCGGCAATGTTCGATACCAGTGGGCAGTGGTTGGCATGACCAGATTCCAAAGTGACTTTGATCCTTTTGCCAAATCTGACAGGATCAGTCAGATGGCTCATATTGGTGATGCTAACTAGCGATAACTAGGAGAAAGAAAAGGAGCAGGGCCTCGAGAGCGCCGTTGTGCGAGGTCGCTAGCGCTACACGTGACCGCGGCTGCCCAAAGAGGAAGGCGGCGATTAGGGCTTCTCAACATTATCCAAATCTGAATGTAATCACAATGCTTCGCTTACATGATCTCCGTTGAGATGTCGGTTAGTAATCATTGCTAAAAAAAAAAAAAAAAAAAAAAAAAAAAATGGCGAGCATTCCTATCTTTCTCGCGGAGTGGAGTCCAGCCGATTTCCGCAAGAAGATTCAGGTACGGAGTACCATACTCCGTAGGTACCGCAGCCACTCCAAGGGCCCGAGCCTTTCTTCCAGGTTGGCGAAAATTTCCGTGCTTTTGGGGATGTTCTAGAGAGCCCAGCGCTTCGCATCCTCAGCACCATGTGCAAGCTCGAGTCTTGACCCCAATCCCTCCGGATTTTGCTGGATATATAAGGCGGGGGAAACGCGGTGGTGGCTCAATTTGATCATCACGCTGACTTCCAAGGTTGGTAAACAACGACACTCTATGAGGATTTCCATAGGGAAGAAATGGAGAGCGCTGCTGTGATTGAGATCGATGGGCAAGCTTCTATCCCCGCCCCAAAAGCGTTGAAGATGGAATTACTGACATGCAAAAGGGTCAACTACTCAGTGATTGATCCGTCCCAGAGATGGAAGATGCTCCTTTCACAACGGCGGTTCTGTTTGTGGTGTAAGTTCTCCTGGAAGCCCTTGTGGAGGTCAGAATTGACAGAAGGCGCTCCTCTAGGTCTCTGGATATCTAGCGGTGTTGTCATGCAGGGATTCGATATTGTGGCTGGAGGTCAGCTCGCTGCTTTACCAGAATTCCAAAGACGATTTGGATATTTGCAACCAGATGGTTCTTTTCTGATTCCGGCTCACTACCTTTCCGCCTGGAGCTCGATCGCTCCTGCATGCGAGATAGTTGCCACCCTTATTTTTGCTCCACTTCTCGAGAGGTTCGGCCGGAAACCAGGAATTCTAGTTGCCTCCATCATTTCCACTGCGGGTGTCATTCTCCAGCATCTAGCAACTAATTGGCGAGTGCACCTGGCCGGTCGAGGCGTGAATGGTTCGTACGGATTCTGGGAGTGCTCCTGTAGTTCATATTACTTTTGTGACTGATGCAGGACTAGGCATCGCGATAGGGATTATGTTTACCATCTCTCCACTATGGATTGGTGAAACTTGTCGACCGGAACTCCGGGGCTTCTTCCTCTGCTTTTTCAATACTAGCATTGTCTTTGGACAATTTGCAATGTCGGTTTGATATTTTCTGGTCATATTAGAGTCCGTTGCTGATCCTATTTTTAGTGCCGTGGTGGCTAGGGGCAGTAGCCATATAAGTGGCAAATGGTGAGTTCAACCATTTCTTCCCAAATCGTTCGAAACATTCCGAGTTGACAACGGCAGGCAATGGTGGTTGCCGATAGTGGCAATGTATTTTTTTCCAGGTAAAACCGGACATTCTCCCCATATTGTTCATATATATATCACTATCTTACTCTATATTTTGTTTTACTCGCTCTTCAGCTATTCTCCTATCTGGTTGGTTTTTCTTTCCCGAGTCTCCATACTGGCTGGTGCGCCAGAGAAAGAACAGGGAGGCCCAGATATCTCTACGGACAGTCTACGGCTTCAAAGATGAGGCATTTTATACCGCAGAAGTTCGCCGAATGGAGTCGGAGTCTGAACGAGAGTTTTCCACCCGCGGTAGCCGCGCTGAGGGCTCCTACAAGTTTCTCGGCATCGATGTATCTACTGAAGCTGAGTGCTTCAAGGGGACTAATCTGAAGAGAACCCTTACTGCAATTCTTGCCGCTAGCGGACAGCAGATGATTGGAGCCACTTTCGTTATTGGCTATGCAACATATTTTTTAGAACTAATTGGAGTAAAAGATTACTTCGATGCGTCCGTTGTCCTTTATGTGGTGATGTTGCTATCCAGCATGCTAGCCTTTCCACTATCCGAAATCGTTGGCCGACGAACGATGATAGTGCCTCCTCAGTTTTTTCTGTGCTTCACACTTCTACTCATCGGCATCTTGGGATGCATCTCAAACGCCGAGAAGGCAAGCTGGGGCATTGTTGTTCTTATATATATCTGGGCAATCGTATATCAGGTTTCCATTGGAGCCGTAGGCTTCGTGTTGGCTTCTGAAATTGCTACAGCTCGTCTGCGAAGTACGACTCAAGGCCTCGTTACCATCACTAACGCATTATGGGGGCTCATCATGCAATTTACAATCCCATATATGGTATGAAAAGACGCACTCTCTTCATTCCTATCAGAGCATCGAAAGATTGCGGCACTAACGATGAATTTGTCCGCTCAACAGATCAATGCTGATGCAGGCCACCTGGGAGGAAAAGTTGGCTTCATCTTCTTAGGGTTAGGTTCGATCGCAGCCATTGGAGGATGGTACCTCTACCCAGAGACTAAGGTATAGCTAGATATCTCTAGAAGTGAAAGAACTTGATTGCGGCTGACAAAAATGCCCAGGGTATTTCTTTTGAAAAGATGGACGAGCTTTACGCAAGCATGACCGCTCCTCGGCACTTCAGGAGAGCCGTGACCGCGCAGGATGAAATAACGCCCCAGATACATGTATGCAAGGCAGAAGGCTCTCCGTATGTACAAGGAAACAACTCCTGTTCGTGATGGAGGGAGGTTTTGCGTCAGTAGTATGTTAGGTATTCTTTGTTTTACCTGAGTTTCTGCGCATTCCGAGAAGAGCGCCTCGTCAGTGAGAGAAGAAAATGGTTATATGTATGGTTGGCATAGGCATATTTTAGTCAAATTTCATCTCAGCGAGCCTCAATTGCAATACAATCACCATTGACAACGACTTTGTTCTTTGACCAACAGTATCATTTGCCACACACAGATATAATAGAATAGCAATATAACAACATTTCTTATGCTCATCAAGGAAGACCGAATATATTATGCTGGGCACTTTACCTTAGTATACGATGTTTGACTAGCATCCTCCGAGGGCCTTTTTATGACCATTGTATGCAAAATAACTTACTCTTCTGTTGATGTTTCTGAGTCCGGGCCCAATGTTAAATTAGATGAGAACATATCCGGACTGACCCAAACACTGGTGACTGCTGATGTCTTCTTACTCGGGTACCAAAGAAAAGTCACAAGTTTAATCGCACTATGTAACGTATACTATCTTACGGCTATTCTTAACTCAAACATACAACAAGAAGTGCCCAGGTGGACGCTAATCGTCGGTCGATTATACTTTCCACATCATCGCCCCCCGGAGCACCATCGATGACCCTTCTCAACTGATATGAACTTGAACATTAGTTTTCCCCTTTTCTGGCGATGCGATCATGGAGCAGCTTCGTGGTTTCTGCCAAACTCGCGTTGCTCTGCTGTTGCTGCTTCGTCTTCGAATGCCTGAGCCTTGCCCGTCATTTCCATGAAGGTGATGCTTGGACTCCAACCCGGGCTCTTCCTTGCATCCTTGACTTCGCTATAAAGCTCGTCCACCTCTTCCAGCGTCAGACCTTTTGTCTCATAGATCAAAAAGTAAACAAACGCTATGCACAGGAAACAGCAACCAAACCAAACAAAAAAGATCTTGGATTGCAGATTCGCATTCCCGGGCCCATAGTTAACCAAGTAAGGTGTTGAAAAGCTTAATGCCCAGTTAAGGAGCCAATTGGTTGCCGTGGTCATAGAGAGCGATTTGGCTCTAGTCTTGAGAGGAAATATCTCGCCGGTTACGACCCTATATGGTTATCGTACCCATCTGTTAGAAAACCTGCCTTCAAACTGGGTGGGAAATGATTGAAGGAATATAACATGAGAAGAGGGGAAGGGGCAACTCACCAAGCTATCGGACCCCATGAAGCTGCGAAGAAGAAAATGTATATACAGATAAAGGCGATTGCGGCTTTCTGCGCGGCCGCGTTGTTAACGATAATAGTTCCGACACTGTCCTGGCTCGTGGTTGTAGTGCCGAGAACTGCCACCAAGAGCTGTGAGACGGTCATTCCAATAGCCCCCAAAAGTAGGACTGGTCGCCGACCCCATTTGTCAATTGCATAGAGGCCAGGAATAGTAGAACCGACGTTCACGCAGTTAATGATTAGGTTAATCACAAATTCGTTCTTCACGCCGGAATTCTTAAAGAATTGTGTGCCGTAGTAAATGATAAAATTGATACCCGACAACTGCTGCAAGGCCTGTAGGAGACAGCCAGTAAGAAGGCGCTTTGCCAGATTCCCCCGGACACATTCACGGTAACCAGTATCCCCTAAACTTATCTCATACCGATGGTTGGCTTGGATCTCCTCGAGCTCCTGGCGTAGGGCGGGATCATCCTCGGGCAGGCGACGAAGTCTGGCTAGGCTCTTCACAGCGCCGTTGTAGTTGTCCTTTTTGATGAGATACCGGGGCGTTTCTGGGAGCAAAAGGACTCCAACTACCAGAATAATCGCCCAAGCAAACTGAATTGCAATGGGGATACGATAGGACCCGGAGTCATTTCGGTTATGGGTGGCATTGTTCACGACCGACGCAAGGAGAAGACCGACAGTAATTGCGAATTGATAAGAGCCTACGATAAACCCTCGGATCCATTTTGGTGCAGTCTCTGACTGATAAAGGGGAACTATGTAGATATCAACAATCAGCGGTCGGTTCCTTTTCTTTTCTTTTCTCTCTTTTATTTCCGCTGCTTATGTATCCCACATATCCAGAGAAGAGGGAAAGATTAACTCACCCAGTGCAGAGATAAGTCCAACTCCGAATCCCGCAAAAAAACGCCCAGCAAGAAAGAGAGGAATGGCTGTTGCCGCCGTCTGCAAGGCGACACCGAATACAAAGACACCGTTTGAAATAATCAACCCCCAGCGACGCCCAATAATGTCGCCCATTGGGGCAGCGCCGAGGGCACCGAAGAAAGTTCCCGCTGACAGAATCGATACTATAGCTGACGTCTGACTGGACGTAACAGTCAACTTGCCGGTGCTGTCTCTATAGCCGGTTGAGAAGGTTTGATCCCAATAAGGCATAGCGATAACGCCACTGATCGTGCCAGTGTCATAGCTACAGCAATCAGCACGAAATCGAAAGCATAATTGCCCTGGACATTCGATAAAGACCCCACTCACCCATATAGAATTCCTCCAAAGGCTACGAACCCGCTGATGACAATTGCAGGCCACGCCTTACCTGGACTGTCTTTAGGCTTTTCGATTAGAAACCCCATTTTCGAACAATTTGAAGGAAGGTAATTTTTGGATGTCAAACCGATCGGAATGAAGGAGCGGGGGCTTAATATTTATAAAAGGATAGCAACGATGCATAGGAAACCCAACAGTCCAGCATTGTTTATCGTCTGTAACTCTCAATAAGTTACTCACGTTGGCATTAGCTATGAGCGATGTGACATTGCTCATAGCGAAGCAGGACCTGGAAGACCAGTTAGCTGACCATTGACCAATCTACTAGCAAACTGTGAAACCGCGGACGGGTGGAGATCTCTCCGCGAATTCCCGCGAAAGGGATAGAATTGATGGGGGCGAGAAAGCAAGCATTCGCATATCACGCTCCGCTAGATGCCTGTACCCTGCGAGGGCATTGGAACTGCGGAGGGGTCTGGGGTGGAGATGTCCGGGAGGGAAATGGATCACCGGAAGAGACAAGTCCGATCGGTGGTTCAGGGCCTTCGGGCATCGTGTGATGCGCTTAATGAATAGAGAGAGTCAATAGACATGCCCGTCATTGGACTATACTATACCCCTGTCTTTCTATCTTGGGCGTCAAATTAGTGATAGACTATGCCACAATATTCATAAGATCGATCTGCTTGACCTTCGGTGACGACGTGCCAACTGGAGACAGTGGTAAAATAATTAACGCACTCCAAGGATCCTTCCTGGTCCATATTGACTAGCAGTCCCGACTAGTCGCCGATCTAGTAGATACTAATGACATTGCCCGCCAATCCTAACGCAAAGAGATCCTTGTGTTCTGCGATCCGCAAGCATACTGTATCAGGTGTGTCATTTCGCATAAGAGGAAGCAGTGACATGTTTTGATCTCTTTGCGAATGCTACTAAATGGTCGTTACTGAAAAGGGGTGAGGCAACGCCAAACATTAAAAATGATTTCCGTTGATTTTAAATACGATACGTAATATAATTTCTATGAAGAATGGAAAAATGACTTCGTACAGCACTAACTAGGAGGCGATGTCTGACGGAAACTTCTCTCCTTCAATATTGTCCCCATTTTGGCCAGTGAGGGACTGACTTCTGTCACACCTTCGAAAATATGAACTGCCTTTTCCACACTTTGCAGGACTCTCGGGGAGACTGCACCGTGCAGACACGCTGTCGCTGATGCTGTTAGGGCTGCCATTGAAATTGTAAATACGCTGTATCAGATTCCCGGTTAGCCATTAAAAACTGGCTTGGATATGTGAATAGAATGATTTACCTTGTATACAATGTCCAGATATTGATTTTACATATACTGACAGAAATAGCCGCACTTGCGACGAACTCGATGTAACTATCAAAAAAGCTCTGACAGTGAGGAAGGAGGTCATCAGCGGTCTCTCCAGTAACCATTGCCTGGTAGACCGCTGGCCAATATATTGAAGCCTTGAATGCATAACATTGCGTATGCAAGAATTCCGCTTGTGCCGGACCCCGAAAAGGGACTGTATCGCCGTTATCACGCCTGAGAGACAATTCATCTGGAAGAAGATCGTACCACTCCTGCAATTGCCGCTCAAGTTCTGCTGCAATTACGGGCGCATATGAGAATTTGGATTGGGACAGTCTCTGAACAGACATTGTGCAACGTTGAAGCAGCTTCCGCATCGCGATTTCAGCCACAAAATACGACAAGTCGTGCTGGCGCAGAGCTTGTTCATGCATTATCCCATCGGGTTCATCTCCGGTCCCGCTGACTTGGACGAGACATGGGTGCCATATCCAGGTCTCGTAGCTGACTGGCACTGTAATAACTGAATCTATACTCCAAATACCACTGTCGACCAGATTCAACTGGACAAGGATCTCACTTTGAACTAGGTCAGTAAAACTCTATCTTTCTGCCGCAAACTGATTGATAGATATTTTTGGAATAGGGGCCAGAACCTTTCAATCAAAACTGCAGTCCAGTAGCAGTTTCCGATGATTGATGAGAGAGATGGATCTTCCTCATCATCGCATTGACTAGGGCATGAACGTTAGACAAGAATATAATTGAATTTCAAGTCTGAGCGCTCACTTTCTGAGAGTATCTTGAATTCTTTGTGAGGCCATAGCCACAAAATCATGTGCTCGACATGGCTGGGCGCAGCAGAGATAGTACATGCTAAACAAAAGCAAACACTGTGTGCTTCTAGTGCTGCTATCTGCCAGAACGCAAGCGAGCATGTTTTCCGCCGCTTGAATGTATATGGTTTCTGAGAGCTTCATGTGGGCATGCGAAATCGACTCACGTCCGGTCAGGGAACCTATAGCTAAAACGAGAAGAGCTAGGCAAGAATCCACGGAGGGCTGAAAGGGTGTTGATATCGCGTGCAGAAATTCATCCATATAATCGGCATGAAGAATCGGATACCAAATATGGATACGTTCAGCAAACGCGCCTAAAAGTCTGCTTTCCAACGATGCTTGATGTTAGTTAGACCACCAAAGAAATAATTCCTTTGCCACTTACTCCAATGCCTGAGCCAAATCGATCATCACAGCTGGGACACTGCTGGGACGAGGGCTAAATATTCGACGGCTCCTTTCCATCTGCTCCAGTTCGATTGGTAATGATCTATCTAGGCTCAAAAGCGTCAGGAATGGCTGGTTCTTGATAATCATGATCGGGAATCCGGCCAATGGATCATGGTCATCAAAGAAATCGCCTGGCAATTGCTCCTTGACCAAGCACGCACGCTCGGAAGCTCCAGGGTCTATGAAGCGGGTAATGTGGTCCAGTTGTTTCCAAATCTTCGATAATTCTACTGCAAAACTGCAATCTAGGTTAGAAACTGGGCGAATATTGGCCTGGTGCGGCGTGGTGTTCACTTACAGAGAGGGAGGGTCTGTGTTCCCTTCGTAGCAACAGTCTTTGCTCCGCTGCATACAGAACGAGCATTTAGGCCGCTGGCCATCACATTTTGTCCGCCTTTCTCGACATGTATTGCAGGCCAGAGGACTTCGGTGTCGCTGACCGTTCCGTGACGAGTGACGCTTAAGACTCATGGGCTTTTTGCACTTTCCTGCAGAATGATTTTCTTTGCGAAGGTTCATATCTGTACCTAGAGTAGAAAGAGATATCGTAATGTTTTGTAGAGTCAATGTACGGAAGGCTCGTAAGGGAAAAGACTGGTACTAGTACCTACTTCCGAGTCTCGAAAGACGGCATCCCGAGCTTGGACTTTTGTCCGCTTACTCCGATACCAACAACGTTCGCTGTCCAATTGCATATAAGGAGGCGGGTCACCTCGTTTTCTAGAATATTTCCAGATACGGGGAACCCACTCACAGCTGTCTAGAGATCGAGCTAGAACTTAGAAGGGAATCTTACGGTGAGGCACTGACCTTGTAATGACAACCACGAAACTCATTTACGCAGTCTTGTGACCAATACGCATGGATGGATGCTACGTAGTAATTCAGGCCCCGCGATTAATAAGGAGCGTCTAATCAGCTAGTGCCCCGTTATTTTCCCGGTTCGGTGCCATGGAGGTCATGGGTGCGTTGTTTACCGGAGCACGACGGTCCGGTAGATATCCTCGTTTTTTGTTATTGAAGGTCATGAGTGAACCGACCACGTTGAGAAGGACGCTTCGATTGGTCGGGTTATAATGGGCGGCGCCGCGGCTTGAAAGTTACCATCCATCATCCTGAACAAGGATTGGGATACTCCCCATACAACGAGATATACGGAGTCACAATTTATGATGAGATGATTAACGCATTGCGGTGCCTAACTAGCCCTGTCTTGCTTGAAATAGTAATCAGTGATCCGTCACACAATTATAGCGGACTATAGGGAAACTACGTACAATTCGTGAGAATGGGGTTTCATATTCTACCTCCCAATCGGACAAATATTCGCCTTTCCTAGCTCCTTGCCGAGATTTTGTCAACATGGGGAATAGCTTATGTTCCTTGAGAATAAGTAACACGCAAAGTCGACATGCGAAAGTTTTCTACAGCTGGAGGGCACATGCAGTTTACAAGTTTAGTTTAACGTCCATATCCCAGCCGGAAGTATTTTCCATCGTTGTATATCGCAACGTGTCGCTTTTCCTCTCCTTGTCTTTCGTGCGCATATGTACATTTATCTCCAGATACCAATATTCCACTCATGCACAATGTACGATGCTTACTGGGCTTTTCAAGGGCGAGATCTCGTGGTGGACGACTTGGGCCGCGCGCTCGTCGGTAAACATCGAGTGATTTCTGGAATCTGATGCGAGTCCGATTCTTTCAGTAAGCTCGTTCATCCGACGCCCGGGGAAAGGGAGTGACGAAGAACAATCAGGGATCAGTTGAGACAGAACTAACCTAAAGGATGCATTCCGTGTTGTACCAACCACCGGGAACTTAGTTTATCGAGCGCAGTTTTGAAATCATCTAGGATAATGGTGTCGCAGAGACATTTAAAAATGAAACACAGCTAGTGATCTCAGCACGCTGGTTCGCCTAGGCGATATATGCCAAAATAGAAGAAATCTCTCACCTTCCAGAAAGGATTGATCCCCATAGTCGAAGTTACCCGCAACGCTCCCGTCACGCTCAAGATATCCAGAATGAGAAAGGCTATCGAGAGGCCCATAGAGGCCATCATAAGGCCAAAGCGGGATGATTCACGCACGAGCTCAACGACGCCAAAATTATAATGCGTCTTGATCACCCAAAAGAGATTAAATGTCGTAAAGATCCACCAGGGATCACTGGATAGGTTAATGTGTTAGCCAAGACTAGACGTAGAGAAACGATACACATATTGCCTCCTTTGATCATACCGAAATAGTGCTTCCAAAGGTCGCGTCTTTTCGTAGAAAGTGGCATCGATGCTGTTGAAGTAGGCAAAATTGGCGTAGATTTCAACTGCCCAATACGGTTGGACGAGGACCATTGTCCCAAGATAGAAGAGTGACAGCCGTCTTGACATGAAGGCCTTGTTTTTCGACCACGCGATCAGATTATGCAACGACCAGGAGATAATCAACGCAATCGCCGTAGATGCCAAATACCAGCCGTACGCTGGTTCTGGGACGAAGATGAACGTTCCATGAGGCATGGCCAAGATCAGCTGAAGTGTATTGAATTTAGTTGCTGGGACTGGGTCTGTATTTCAGGTCAAACAGCTACATTACCTCCAGTAAGATCATCTTGTGTAGTAGTACTCCTGATCGCATGTTTGCATAAGTGATCATGGCCATAACGACCAAGGCACCCGTCATCAGACCCTGAGACCAGGCCTCCAGAACGAGAGCGTCTGGATCATCGACTGGTCGAGAAACGTCTCTCTCGATGATTGAGGACGCAAGATCCCAATCATTTAATTGTAAGTAGATGCTGGGATTATACATGATGCTTGTTGGTAGGCACTATTGTCGGGATGGCTGTATGTAGTTTTTGACCCCATGGGGTTGAACCTCTCCCTGGTATTTCATTATTATTCCCCATACTACGTGCTAAGATCGCGATGGGGGGTCCATGCTTTCGCTTCTTGAATCATGATTTCTTCGTACGACGGAGGTTCGGGAATCTGGAACCATCCTTTCACGAAGAAAAGCCTGGGGAGTTACCTATAGTGGCTAGCAGCCCCCCATTTTCGAACTTTATACACCGGACTAAGTTCTATACTACGACGAAAACAGCAGAACGCTCCGATAAATACAGTAAACCATGGTTATTATATAACGGATGAAAGGAAAGAGGGGGGATACGTTATATAGAAACTTTCGTTAAGTAGTAAAGCATATTATTCGCTATGCAGGAGATATATCTCCACTATATGGTGAATCTAGGTACTTCTATTGGTCGATAGGGGTCGGGCGATCTGGAGAGGCTCAGAAAACGCCTTCGTTGAGTTCGTTATAACGTTTACTGTATCTTCCCCCATGACAGGAAGAAAAAAAACGTTGGTACCCAACCCTAACCCTAGAATCTCTAAAAAACATCAAATAATTCACGACATTGATTTTACGTATGGTTCTTTAGCTTCAAATCATAAGGATTTCTTGGTAAACCTATGAGCCACGCGCGAGTATGCCACGTTCTAGGACGTATTTCATTGACAATACAGTGTATTTTTGGTTTTTCGTTATGTATCTTTAGGTTTGCGGCCTTACCTACCCGTATTACCCTAGGTCAGCCACTATCTCACTAAAACATCTCCCTGCATCATTATCTCTCCATTGATCCAGGCGTGGCTGGCGTGCAGAACGTAGAGTCCAGAGCCTCCCTCCTAGTAGGAACTAGGGATGTTCTAGAAAATCTAAAGAAGAACTATAAACAAGGTTGAGCGAGTACGGTGAATAATGACCTCTGATTGGTATGCTAAGTTGGCCTCGCGGAGGGGAGGGTCTGTTCCGCGATGACTTGGCCAGTGAAGATCATTAGTTACCATAGGATAGGATAAGTATTCATACGGAGTACAGTACAGTGAGTACACCTCGCTTAAGTCGAGAACGATACGCTCCACTCCACGGGGCCCCACGCTCCATTGATCAAAGAAGCAGCAGCTTCAAACAGGTCAGAGCATTATATCATCCGACTGCTCCGGGGTACAAGGCAAACTGCAATGGGGTAAACTACTTAGATCAGAATTCGATTGTTTTATCGTAAGCATGGTCATGAATGCCCATCGACCCATCTTCTTCGCTTGCGAGCAATGCCGAGAGCGCAAAAGAAGATGTGACAGAGTCAAGCCCAAATGCTCGTCTTGCGCCGATCTGGATGTAGACTGTTTCTATAAGCCAGCCTCGGATAGTCGGCCATCGCAGTGCGTCCTTTTGTACTGTTCTTCCGTCTCTTGACGAGACTAATCATTTATACCAGACTCGTCCAGGAACTCGCCAGCATACGGGAAAGGTTAGATTATATTGCACCATTAGTTGAGAGCCTCAGGAACCCGCCTACATTCTGGAAACGCGATCAATATCCGCGTCCTCAAGCACAAACTCCCCCAATCAGCATCAAATCCCAATCCCTGATGAAGACAATCGGTTTGCGTTCGGATTTTGCGTCTTTTGTCTATCGATTAGAAACCGCCACACCATATATTCCTGCGGCGTCTGCAGAACCTCGTCTTCTCCAACTACAAGAGAACAAAATCACCGAGTAGGTCACATGTCAATGAAACAATTAACAAAGATGGAAGAAAGTACCTAATTCGTCTCACTGATAGGATTATACGCATATTTACGGAAAGGGTTGATGTTTGGTACCCCTGTTTTCATCCGAGCATCACCAATCACCTCTTTGAGACGAACAGCTCATGTTTCCCACCTTCAACAGAGTCCTGTTCATGTCTTCTCGTTGCATCAATTGCATTTACACTGAGTAAGGCAAAACCAAGCTCTGCTCATTTTGAAGCTGCCTTATCGATGCTTCCAATAGTTCTCCAAGAAGAGAGCGTAGTCAGTATTCAGTGTTTGATGCTCTTGGGTATATATTTTGCC
Source organism: Talaromyces liani (assembly GCA_022814505.1). Taxonomy (NCBI): domain Eukaryota; kingdom Fungi; phylum Ascomycota; class Eurotiomycetes; order Eurotiales; family Trichocomaceae; genus Talaromyces; species Talaromyces liani. The sequence goes on from JAKLNL010000027.1 coordinate 285,868, forward strand.
TGTCGAATGCAACCTCGGCAATCCTACGAATATATCCGAATAGCATCCTTCCGTATGCAGTCCCTCCTTAGAAGGTATGTTTCACATCTCAGCAACTATGAAGGGAAGGGCAAAGTATACACGTCTTATGTGACTAACTTTTTGCCAGAGAAACATTTTCAGAGATGTCTATTGATTCCCAACTGATAGAGCGCATCTATTGTGCAATATACATGATAGAAAGGTTCGTAATTCATATTCTTGCGAGTGTTTTCCTCTTCACCACCTGGAAACATACCTAACAATAGGCAGTGAGATTTCAATGCATTTAAATTTATCCGCAGCGCACAGTCGGCCACAACCTGGTCGCTCCTACGCACCTATCGCTTTTCCTACCAATGACAAGCATTGGGACATCTTCACTGAATTGAGCCCGTCTCGCTCATGGTCGACTCCATCACGAGATCCTCCTAGTCATTTGCAGCGTGATTCCTTACACCTTTCCCAAGAGCTATATTTGCAACAATTAATAGATAAGCGTATGGACTCGGCAATAGAAGCCGACCCAACTAGCACACCTACCGTGGAAGACGGCCTCATCTTGCAGTGGTTATTAGATTCTCTGCCACCATTACCGCCCTTCAACGTGACTTCACTGTCCCAGAATATAGCCAGTCGCCACCAGCACGCTGCTCTTCTTCGAGCGAAATATCACGCATATGAGATTTCCTGTTACTGGCCAGCAATATATCGTGCCATTGCACTTGGTTTTGCTGACCCAGAGCTACTCGCCCATGCTTCGCTTTTTATTGAATCGATAATGAGCTTCTTGGGGACAGCCAATTTCGCCATTAGGGTATGTATCCTAAAGTCCTGGCCACTTGCAGCAAGGTATGTATGTGCGAAGTCACAGCAATTCCCTTTTTTGCTCTTTCTTCATTTGCTAATTCTTAATTTTTGCATATGAGTAGCCTTTTTATCGTGTCCATGGTAACTATTTGGACAGTGGACAAGCTGCACGTCCAAAGTCTTTTTCCATTTAGTCTCCAGAGACATCTCAAAGATGCTTTGGATACCCTTAAGGAATTTAGCGAGCTTAGTCCGTCAGTGAAACACATGGGAGAAGTGCTAGAGAACAGGTTGCAGGAGTTCGATGTTTCTTAACATATTAAGAATACTGTCTATTACTCCGGGCCCCTCTAACCCAGTAGAATGGAAAGGAGTAGGCAAGAACTAGATTCTCAAAAACAGTATTCCTTCTAGAGAACAAGACCTACTGCTACAGTCTCAAGCGTCGCATTTCACAGTGTCCGTTCCATTATATAACGACTAGATTTCTAGGAAAAGTTGGGTTGAGAGCATTCCGAGTCCAGTTTGAGAAAATTGGGCTTCATAGTTCAGTTTCCATCGTACAACTTAACTCCTATGTCCATGTAGAACGCACTTCGCTTATACGAATCTGCAAATTGTTTGTTGGTACTTCCACCATTAGAAAAAAGCTGCGCATATGTTGCATTTTCTGGAGGGCAGATTTGGGTCGCCAGCATGGTTTCTCCTTGTCCACCAAAGACCTCCACGCTTGAACAATCCACGAGAATATGCAAGGCTAAAGTGTTATTCAAGGCTGTGAAAAGAGGAGCATAGTAGACACTCGGGAATGTACTGTCAAATAAGACATCTCCGTATTTCGTGCGATCGATGAACATTTGCTGAGTTGGAAAGTCATATCCTATGCGTGTCTGCTGACTGAAATCCTCAGAGGCTCGAACAATGATTCCAAACTCAGAGCTTCCATTTGCTGCCTACGCGCTCGAGTACATCAACGGAATATCCACTACTTCTCCGATATTACCTAGATTGTGGATACCAGTCACGGAAGGTAAAGGTCAATACACTCCCGCTCTAGCTAATAGCCTTCCAGCTTTCTTCATGCATCAGTCGGGACACTGGAAACTTTCCCATTGACAAACTCTGCAAAACATACTCGGTTGAGAGACTGCAGGACGGCAGGACGCAATCCTTGATATGCATACTGGAAAGGTACCATCTCACATAATTGCAGTGTAATCTGTGTTTACAACATTGACACCCTTTTGCGAAAATAGGTCATAAAACCAGTGATTTCATGGTAAATGGCAAGAGGTACAACTACACAGTTTTCCTAGTCTGTCACATCACCGAGATATCCAATATTCGAAGAATGCATTTTGAAATAAACATTGCCAATACATTCGATACATAGAAGACATCTGGAACATTCCTTGTTATCAAATAAATTATGAGACAATCAAAGAAACAAAGGTCTCTCCGTGTTCTGATCCTCATGAGTTCCTACCAGCCTTCAAAGACGGACATATATCGCACCAACTAGCCCATATATTTAGACTGTAACACTGGCAGTCGTACTCGCACTAGCAGATGGACTTGTTGTTTTTATTCCGGTTGCGCTACTTGTGGCTACTGCAGTAGTAGAACCCTCGGTCAGTGTAGCAGGCCATGATGTAGCTGTTGCTGTGCTGTACGTTCCGCTAGCTGAAGTTGCCACGCAAGTAGCGGGGACACTGCTAGCAGAGGTCTCGCCCCATGGCGCTGGAACCACGGCGTCGCGTCGGTTAACAGCTGACAAGAATGCCGCATAAGACCACGTAAGGTTTGCTGCAGAGATGGATACTCCAGTACTCTTGTCAAATTGCTCGGAAAGAGTAAGGTTTGTTGGGGCGTAGGTTTCCTATCGTAGTGTCAGCCAGATCTGTATACCTACGATAGTGCTGGGGAGTTCATACCGCAATGCTCAAATATCCATCGGCGTATGTCTTCACAGCAGAAACGATGCTCGAATAAGCTGTAGACGAAGAAGAATAGTTTCCAACAGCGGCAGAGGAGTATACATCCTTGAAGAATGCCAGCGAAGTGCTGTCGATTGTGATGGAACCAATTTTATCCCACTGATACAAAGCATCATAGAGGACTTCCGCAGCAGCAAAAGTGCACAACCACCAAGGATTCCCTCCCATATATTCATCTTCAGGATACCGACCAACAGCTACACCTTGGCCTTCGGCAATACCACTATTGATGGAGTAAATGGAGCGGAAGGAATCCGTCACAACTTTGTGGTTTGCCAGAGCCCTAGACGAGCAAGGCTGGAAAGTAGTGTCATCACAAGCGGCCGCGGGATCAAAGGTGTGAATACTTCCCAATAAACTGTTAGCATCCTTGCCGGAACGACTGCTGCCAAAGTTGGAAACAATGGAGCTTCCATTCCAGAAGGACTGTAGATAGCAAAGCACCTGGGGAGCCTGAGAAACGCAGTCGGGGCATGTCTTTCCTAGGGTAGTTGCGAAATTGGCTCCTTCAACTAGAGCACGGTGCTGTACGGCAATGGTAAAGAATGACGAGCCATTAACCTCTTCCCAAAGATCTATTAAAAGTCAACGATTTTTCCTTTGTCACTTTTTGGAGTTTGGGTTAGGGTTACCATAACCAGTCTGATTCCAGTACTCCGTCACGTAGGCAAGGTCATTTTCAACGATAGGCCAAACATTGCTCAGAGCCAACGAAGTGTATCCGTTGTCCTAGAGAGTAATTAGTAGGTATTCTTACAAATATCCGTGAGTTTGGGTCTCTGTATGCTTACCACTAGCCACTGGCCATAGGCAATCAAAGCCGTAGCTCTAAGTGCAGGCCCATCTCTTTGTGGACGTCCCCATCTAAATTTTCTCTGTCAGAAGCCCTTCGTAATACTTTCATATGGTAATACTAACGCTCCGGTATAAGCGGTCATGTTCGCATTGAATTTAGGTTCTCCAAGACCACCAGTAGACAGATCTCCAGATGGATTGGACACGGTCTGGAGATTCGCCTGGGAACTGATGTAATCCTCAATAATAGTTTGCAATGAAGTATCCCCTGCAATAAACATTTCGATAAGTTGTTTGAATGTCAGAGCAGAGTCGCGAGTCCAAGTATAGAAGTCTAAGATACTCGTCAGAATTGCACCTAATCAGTGTATCAGAGTTTTAACCTACAATCTGGGTTGCTTTTGCTTGGGCTGGCAATCACAATTCCAGACGCTGCACCAGACACCTGAGATCCGGAGGAGCCAATGTTTGCAAGAATGCCTTCTAGAGCAAATGGACTCTCCTGAGCAATCCAAGAGTCCAAGGTACCAGTCACTCTTGCCTCGAGCCGGGCCGGGGAAGCAAAAACTCCCTGGAACAGAGGAAAGGCAGCAAGGAATAGAAGAAATTGGCGAGCCATTTTGGTCAATCTATAGATACTTGGTTTAAATTCTTATCGATGTAAAGACAATTGATGAGAGAGAAAAAATATAGTGTCTGGAATTCGAAGCATTTTATATGTCAAAAAAATATTTCCCAACTTTCGTTCTCAAGTCTTTGCCATTGCACTTGGATCTGAGGTTGCTCTCCGCAATTGCTCATGATTGATACATGAAAATTGCTTGGTGATCGACAACCAGCAGCCGAAACTGGCATGGTTGCATAATCACGATATTGTTTTATATTAAAAGTCCGGCACATTTCAACTTGAATATTAAACATCACGCAGATCATGCCGACTACAAGCCTTCATGAACCAATCCTTCACATGGGATTCAAAGGCTCTGTTGGTTTGATATATCTAGCACTGCCGGTAATTGTCCGCAGATTGTCCGCCCCCTGAAAACTTGTTTCTTCAGCAGGTTGTGCCGATCGAAGTTGAATTTCCCGTCTCCGAGTGCAACACCCCTCTCTTTAGATGCAGGAACGGGGTGAAAGCTTAGCAGACGCCCAAATTCACGATATGTTATCGGGAGACGCCACCATCTTGAAAGCGGAGAATTACCAAATCATTCGCGCAGCCACAATTGATCTACATTAATCGGGAGGTATATCGGAAATAAATTCCAACTATTCCACGGTTAGCAGTGTTTGTTTGAGATAGATGGTGCATGCAGAAATAATCACATACAGTAGAATAGATTACTATTAACCTCCAGAGGTAACTTAGGAACAAACAAAAGATACTACGTATTAGGAGCCGATCCTCGCGGCCGAGTCACTTGTAAAACAGGTCCTGAAGATCTCTCGGCACCTCGTATTTCGAAGGTAGAAAACTCCTCTAATTCCAATACCCAACCTTGGAATGTCCCAACCAGGTGCGTGACCGGAAATTTGATTCACGAGCTATATAAGCAGCGTCGCATACGTAGCTGGTAAACATTCCGCCATGGAAGTTATCTATTGACATGGATCAAATACATGTTTTTGATGTACTTAGCTTAACCTTTACGTAGATGATTTGGGTTGATGATCCGGGTTGCCTAAGTCGCACCTGCAGTCCGATTTCTTGAAGAGGCCCCAAAAAGCTTGGGAAACTGACATCAGCCTGGATTCTTAAACTATTTTGCACGCCGCAATATACCAATTTCGCTGACCAACCTTGATCGCAAGCCAGTGGTGACCATATTGAGTTATGCCCAACCACTTCAACCAGTGCCTAGGTGCATTTGAATCCAATATATGTCAACTGATCACAATATAACAAATATAACCCGACAAGTTTTCTTGTACATGGCTTCAGGCAAGAGGAAGAATCGACTAGAATCATGTGATGACGCATTATCAAACATAGTGCGGAGCAGTCAGCACTAGCGAGGGATTCGCACTTCTCAACAATCCGGCACCTCTGGTCTTCTTTACGAGTGAGTTTGATTACCCATCTTCAATGCCACGATGCTTTCCAGGGCCAGATTTGCAAAAGCCGCCTCGTCCGTATGGGTTCCGAAGTCAAATCGACTTATAAGTACCTGTCTGTCACCAGCTGTTCATTTATTAACCAGCCATGCATTCCCTATGTATGCAAATCAGTCTCTATCTCAGCCCAGGCGAACCGTTACAAAACAATCAGGTAATGCCGATGCCGAAAAGTGAGGACGTCTATGGTAGTAAAAGCAATTTTTCGAGAAATTGTGCTAACAGATGCAGATATACTACGGCATTTGCCTTGTTTGAAGGCTTGTGGGAGGTAAGAAGAGCAATCTAAGCAAAACTAAGGACGCAATCTTAATGTACTAGGCTGGTGTAAAAACATGCTTTGTCAATCTTGGCTCCGACCACCCACCCATCGTTGAAGCTATCATTAAAGGCAAACGAGAGCGACCAAATAACTGGCCTCGATTTATAACATGTCCAAGCGAAATCACGGCAATATCAATGGCAGATGGTTATGCCCGCGTGACCGGAAAGCCTCAGGCAGTTATTGTTCATGTGGATGTCGGCACCCAGGCGCTAGCTCATGGCGTTCATAACGCCAGTGTTGGCCGTGCCCCGGTCTTCATATTCGCAGGTCTCTGTCCATATACCGAATCCGGAGAACTGACGGGCTCCCGAACCGAATATATGCACTGGCTTCAGGAACCCGCTGATCAAAAAGCAATTGTTCGCCAGTATTGTAGATATGTTGGCGAGATCCGAACTGGGCTCAATGCGAAAGAAACGATAGGACGTGCATTGCAATTTGCTTCTAGCTCCCCGAAAGGTCCTGTATATGTTGCTGCAGCGAGAGAGGTGTTGGCTGAACTTATTCAGCCGTACTCTTTGGAGCAAGCTAAATGGGTTCCGATTGGACCTAGTGCGTTGCCGGATGCTGCCGTTCGCGAAATTACAGAAGCTTTAGTCAATGCTCAGAGGCCGCTTGTGATCACTGGATATTCAGGTCGTGATCGCCGAACGCCGGCGCTACTAGTCGAACTTGCCGACAAAATTCCTGGCCTTCGAGTTCATGATACAGGTGGTAGTGATATGTCTTTTCCATTCGACCACCCGGCATCACTTGGTTTCCGTCTGGGTGACAATAAAAGTACCAACGATGCAGATGTTGTTCTCATACTCGATTGCGATGTGCCGTGGATTCCAGCACGGAACCCGCCACGCAAAGATGCCGTCTTTTACCATATAGATATCGATCCTTTGAACCAGCAGATTCCAGTCTCATTCTTCCCCGCACACGGAAGGTGGAAGTCGGACTCATACGCTGCGCTCAAACAGCTGCTTCAACATCTCGATAGGAACTTTATTCACATACGGAATAGCCCAGAGCATACCACACGCAGAGAAGCTTTAGCAATTCAGCGTAAAAAGCGATTGGATCTTATAAATAATCTACCGCGTCTTGAAGACAATGAGCCACTAGATGCACACAACATCGGTCGGCTTTTGCGAGATTGCCTACCGGATGATACCACCTTTGTGGTGGAAGCAGTAACCGGTTCTACACTAATTGCCGACCAGCTCCAACCAAGTCGCCCTGGAAGTTGGGTTAACTGTGGCGCGACTGGCATTGGATGGAGCAATGGGGCAGCTTTGGGCGTGAAAATGGCGCTCAGCGACGAAAAGAAACCCGGTATAGTGTGTCAAGTTGTTGGTGATGGAAGCTTCATGTGTGCATCTCCAACGAGCGCATTATGGGTTGGGTATAAGCACAACGTTCCTATTCTGACAGTGGTGTTGAATAATGGTGGTATGTATGATCGAACAGATAGCCCTTGCATGAGCATACATTGACTGTACTATAGGCTGGAAAGCACCACGCAAATCAACAGAACTAGTTTATCCAGAAGGACTCAACAAAGGCGCCACAGACGACGAGTTGAGTATCTCTATCAGTCCATCTCCAAGTTACGCAAAACTAGCCGAAGCAGCTACTGCACAGTCTGATTGGATGCGAGCATTCCGAGTCACGACTGTTAAAGAACTGCGCGAGAAACTGGTTGCGGCCGCCAAACATGTGCAATCGGGACGTGGTGCGTTGGTAGAGGCTATCACCACGGAGTGAAATGATGGGCAATTTATGGACCATACAAAACAGGTAGAATGCTCGGTGTATCGTTCCGATCTAGGGATAATGCGTATGCATGAAGCTTACAGTAGGGTAGCTCGTTGAGAAGAATGAATGACCGAAGTTTAGAATGTTCTAAGGTCGCCCCTATGATATGGAAAGCTGAAATCGCGAGGCTGCCCTAGACATGGCTAGCCGTCCATCATAACTCCGCTACCATAGAGAAAATCATCAAAGTTCCAACCCAAATCCTGGAAGATATCGTTGTTGAGAAGATCGCCTCCTTGAAAATCCAGGGCAAAATCGCCGTTCACCTCTGTATTGAGTTGTCGTTGTCGTGTATGAGAGATCCTCGCTGATAGGGCATCAAACTTCTGGATACATTGTGGTACGTATGTGCTCAAATGCTCATGTGCACGCAGGGCCGACATAACATCATCCCACGACTTCGACACCGACTCAGTGAAAAGCTCGGCCGAAAACATGGCTGCCAAAAAGTGGGTTCCTGCGATATGCAAGTAGTAGATGCGATACCACCATGGCAGAAGACCCATTGGCTCGTATGGCTCGAGTATCTCGATGATCAACTTTGTGAGCTTTTGTGCTGCCTCGACGCAAACTTTAGCACAGTCTTTGATGATCCGATCACCCAGGCTCGAAGAGTTAGATGTTTTGTGACCCCGCACTATGTCGGGTTTAATTGAGTAAACACGTGCCAGCAGGGGTCTGAAGAGGAGCAGTCGCTGTAGAAGAAGCCTTGTATACTATAATTAGCGCATAAAGCAGACAAAATTGACAGAGTGCGGTCTATTTCGTTTACCAAATTGCTCGATTATTGATGGAGATGAGGATGTCTTACCGGATTTGTAACAAATATCCATGTGTTCGAGAGACTCTGTCGACGACCTGTGGAAGGGTTTGCAACTTCCAGTAAGAAGGAAGTTTATTCTCCCATCTATCAAGACAAGAGTCCAATTGCGCCGCCACGGAGTGGTATTGCTCTTGTTGGTATGGACGTGGTAGACCCAACTTGGCACCAAAAGTATTCCGAGTTTGCGTCTGTGCCAGTTGGATTTGATTCCCAATCTCATAAATTTCCAAGTACAGATGTTCAACGTGGCTCATGTCTTGTTGACTGTCATTTAAAGATGTTGAATCGGGCGCTTCCGTGTTTTGCCATGGGAGGACTGGGAACGACGTGGATATTGTGCCTAGCGACCAAGACACGCATCTAAACTTATGTCAGCATAAACTGCACGACGAATGCCTGGCCATCTGCTCACCTGTCGAGACCGACACAGCTTGCCCATATCTGTTGTTTTAACTTCCTATCCTTGCTAGAGTCTTTTGACGAAGAGTCGTAGGCGAGATAGCAGCGTAAACTCTGCGCAATCCGTATTGCCAACCCCGCCGTCGTCCAGGTCTTCTGTCGATTGTTGGTACAGTGAAGATATCTATTCATAAGCATTAAGCATTGAACCAACTTGAGGGACCCAGGCTCCCAGAGAACCTTTTCTAGCGGAAGAAGGGCCCATGCGCGCAGAAAATAGCCATTGGCTTCTTCATCTCGCTGTTGTAGAGGGATCAATTCTTGCCTCTGTACTGCTAGTGCGAAGACAAGATTAATTATGCTAAGTCGAATTGCACGATCTTTATCGACGGAAGCACCACATGAATTGTGAATATGCTCGTATTCATGTAAAAATTGTTCTTTGTCGAGGACTGACTCTATTGGATGGACATGTTGCCAGTATACACCGACGAGTCTATCAGCATATGCACGAGGAGGTAACTTCGTGGCTGATCCAGTACCAGTACCTGGAGGACTCCAGTCTATTTCTCCAAATAATGGTGCATCCACAAAAGGGACAAGATTTGTAATAACTGGCGACGGAGCAACGCCGGCTCTGTCATCTACCGCGGCTGTGACATCGCCAGCAAACTGCCCATACGGAGTGTAGTACGCGCGGTCGTCATCCGGAGTCGGTTCACGACCGTCATCCAAATGATTTAGAGTGTATACTGGCTCCGCAAGCTGTGGTATCTCGATTGACTGAGAGTTTGAGACAGAAGTAGACGGTCGGTCACCAACATGACTGCGAAGGGGTGGTCCATGTCCTTTTGTGGAGATGCACTTTGTTCGTTGCCTGACTATGAGAGGCTCATCTTTGTACACGCATTCTTTTCTCCTTTCCAAACACCTTGAACATGCTGGGCGGACGCCGTCGCACTTGACTTTTCTACCACGACAAGTTTGGCAAGCGGTAGCAATCCTCAGCCGCGGTCTACGTGGTAGTGGTAACAGCCCATCTTGGTCATAGTCAGGCCGAAAAAAGGTATCCATCACATTTCCCTTACGTTGATCAAGTGAGGAAGAAATGTCGACAGTTGGACAAGATGAGTGCCAGCTCGGTTCGGATGTCGCTCAAAGAGTGGAGATCCACTGCGGAAAGCAATATCATTGGCTGTGGTCCGATATTGCCTCTCAGCCAATGATATTGCTTTCCGCCCTCGGCTAGCATGAACCAATGATATGCGTTTCCGCCTCCCGACCGGCGATTAGGGCTTTTGGATTATCAAGCAGCACCCCTTATGGCCTCTATGTCCGATGGACTGGTTATTCTTGAATGTTGTGGGCTTCTATATAATGAATTTTGATGTGCCACCGGTTTGTATCGTATGAATTCTGTCGGCCTGACTTGTATGTCAACCAGTGAAGGTTTCGCCATTGTCCGCATATCGTGGCTATATATAATTCGATGCCTCAACCACGTGCAACGAACCGCAAAAGCACAATGGATCTCAGCAATATTGAGAAAACATATGTATACAACGGCCAAGGCACCCAGGAAAACCCTTTCGTGGTTGAGTTTCAAAAGGACGACCCTGGAAATCCGATGAATTGGGGTTCAACCAGGAAGTGGTTCCTTACGGCCATCGTAACCTGGTCCGTTTTCGCTGTCACCTTCACGTCATCGGCATACTCTGAATCATCAAATGAAGTCATTGGTGAATTTGACATCAGTACCGAGGTTTTCATAGTTGGAGTTTCTATCTTCGTGCTCGGCTTTGCAATTGGCCCTGCAGTTTGGGGTCCCTTGGTAAGCATAAATCCAAGCCATTCTCGACTATGTTATAGGGTAGAAAACTAACGATCATCGTATTCTGTGTAGTGAGTTTTAACGTTTACTATAGTACATATGTGATTGTTGCTCTATAACTGACAATTTTTTTTCTACACAAAGATCTGAACTTTACGGACGACGAATCCTCTGGGTCATATCTCACATCGCCATGGTAGCTTTCATCGGTGGTTCCGCCGGCAGTCACAACATCACCACGCTTCTTGTATTACGGTTTTTTGCCGGCACTTTTGGCGGATCACCGCTGGTCAACTCGGGCGGCACAATTGCAGATCTATTCCCTCCGGCTCAGAGAGGTCTCGCCATGACACTTTACTGTGTCGCCCCCTTTCTTGGCCCCATACTTGGCCCTGTCGTTGGAGGCTTTATTTCCGAAAACGCTGGGTGGCGATGGGTACAAGGATTGTGCTGCATACTCATTGGAGTGATAGGCGTTCTTGGCATGATTTTTGTCCCTGAGACGTATGGGCCGGTTCTGTTGACCCAGAGAGCTACTCGCCTGTCCCGTCAGGATGGAAAGGTATATATTAGCGTTCTGGAGAAAAGCCAGGGCAAGAAGAAACCATCCGAGATTTTCAATAGAGCTCTGACACGTCCATGGGTCTTTCTATTTCGAGAGCCTATTGTGCTTGTGGGCTCATTATATATGGCCATCATATACGGCACGGTCTACATCTTTATGGGTGCAATGCCAATCGTCTACAACGAGGGCCGTGGTTGGAGCGAGGGCATTGGAGGGCTTGCGTTCATGGGAATTGCTGTTGGAATTCTTCTAGGTGTGGCTTACGCCATTTACGATAACTACACGCGTTACATGAAACTGGTTTCGACCAAGTCAGCAACCGCGGAATCTCGTTTACCACCAGCAATCGTTGGTGCTGTTGCCCTCCCGGTCGGAATGTTTGCATTTGCATGGACCAATTATCCCCAAATTCACTGGTCTGTTAGCATCATTCTCTCAACACCCTTTGGCTTCGGATGCGTTCTTGTCATTCTGCCAGTGATCAACTACCTCATCGATTCATATACCATCTACGCGGCCTCGGTCCTTGCAGCAGCAGCTATATTCCGTTCCATAATCGGTACCGTGTTTCCGTTGTTCACCACTCAAATGTACCACAATATCGGTATCCATTGGGCATCATCCGTGCCGGGATTCTTAACCCTAGCTTGTATGCCCTTCCCGCTCATCATGTATCGTTACGGATACCAAGTACGGATGAAGTGCAAATATGCTGCCGAAGCTGCCGAAATGATGAAACGCATGCAGATGCAACAAGCCCCGGTTTCATCTCAGATGCCAGATACATCTGATTCGACTGAAGAATAGGACGTGATACTGGCCAAAAATAAATTCTGGGTCTCTTGAATCATGTTGCTCCATCACATATCTAGACTTGGCTTTTCTCTCTTCTTTTGTCTTTCACTGTTCATATACATACATAAATAGATAGATCGTGTACTTTAATATAGAATCGTCACCACTCCTGACTATTGAAGCATTTAGAATCAACCAACGTTGTGTCAATTGATCAACGCATCTGACTTCTTTTCCTCCATTTCAGCTAGTGAAGCAAACTCGGTCGCCCTTTGAACTCCGTCGACAGTTCCAGTAGCTATTACAACACGACCATGCCCGTTCTTCTTCCACTTAATTGGGCCAGGCGGCAGTGTTTTTGAAGATGGATTCGACCAGTCCAATGCTTGCCGAATGACAGGGCACAGATCTGGAAGCATCCCATTAGTGAAATGAAACGCCCCTCCGAATTGAATGGGAACATTATCGTGATGAATGTATTGGTTGAGGATTCCGTAGACGTCTGCCGATTTCAGAACTGCTATTTTGTTTGCAGTCACCGGATCTACAAACTTCTTCAGGAAACTCCACATCGTTGAAAAGTACGATGGGGCGTTGCAGACCTGTATCGTATTAGTGATCAGTATCTCTCCACAGTTAGCTGTGACTCACATAGATACGATCAATGGTCTCTGGATAGCACGTGGATAATATCCAGCTGACATCCCTCGCAAAATCTCGAAGATCCCATGCTTGCTTCAAATTGAGAGAAGAGGCATCTACAACGTATATAGACTTGGAAATGGACATAGGTGTCTCCGGTCGGTCCTTCATTGCCGAGCATAGGGGAAATACGAACCGGGTGATATAATCATGAAGCACGGAAGCTCGTTGCTCCATGCTTGGGGTGATTTTTTCACCATCAGTGCAAGCATGCTGACTGGGTATCTCTGTGGTCTCACGCCAGTGTATCATCGCCGCTTGGTCAAGATGGGCCATGTCGATCATCAAGATGGGTAGCCCTCGGCTGTCCCGACGGCCCGTCCAGTGTGGATACTATGATATAAGGCGTCAGTGAGTGTGAGAATAGATTGGCAAATGGCTGACCAGCTTTCGGGTATCTTCGAAGTCGTCGACACTTATTATATCATACAGTCGAGCGACATTCTTTGTGCGGTGGAACTCGGTTGCTTCTTGGAACTGTCTAAGCGCGGTCGCTAGGTCCATCTGGTTTGCCTGTAGAAACCGTCTGTACAGATCAATATGTTGTGGCTTTAGGGTTGTTACACAGTGTGACTTACAGTAGGGTTGTATCATCTGTAATCCCATCTATTCGATCCGAGTCCTCCATGCCATCGCGTCGGTCTAGCAACCCTTGCTCGGCACACAGGCCATTGAACTTAGCCAATACTGCGGTGTTGTCTGTTGTCATTTTGCCGGCGTTTCTTTGCTTTCAATAGTAACATCCATCAATCAAAATCCAGTAAACTAAGGTATATACTGTGGCCATGGTAGTTCAGATAAGAACATTGACAGGGCAGTATATAGATGATATGAGTGACGTGTGCAGTGCTTCAGGCTGACCTTGGATTAGTTGCATGTACCGAGTGACTTCTTGACTCACTTGGCCAGCCGTCTTGATGTTGTCATTAAATGTTTAGATCTTTGTCTTATACTACCGACTGCATATTTGCCGTGCTGAGGTGATAGGACTGTTTTTTTTTGTGTTTGCATCGTAAAATGGTTCGTGCATATCAAGTGATCTTCAGGATATTCGTGAACCATCGAGGTCCTTGGAACCTAGGTTATGTTTATATGACATAATTCGATAACAGCGCTTAATCCATCTGCACGATCTCTTAGAGTCATAGGAGATCAGTTACCCACTTAACCCGAAAATTTGGGTGAAGAAAGGCTCGAATTGGTGGTGGAGCCCTACGAACTATGGAGCCCGATCAACATTGATCTACAGGCTGATGGAATGTCTGGGTAACATCATCGCGATGCAAACCAGGGTTTGTTGACGAAACTTCGGCATCATGCTTATTCAACCAAGGTTCCGGAGTGCGAAGAAATGCTTATTCTCGTTGTCTATTGATGTTCTAAACGTACATCGAAGTACTGAGTACTAGCAACGAGTCAGATCAGTAGTTCTCGGCAAGGGACAAGATCGATGAGGGCGTAGACCATGCCTATACTTCGATTTAATAGATCTATAAGTACCCTTAACGGTCCATTTAAGCTCATCTGAGAGATATGTCTGTGTTACCCAAGCGCATGTATCTTGGAACACAATCCACGCTGCAAATAATCCTGGACAATATGGATCCACAATCTACCCTAACGCACGAATTATCTTACCCTGTCCTTCGATCATCCCCAGACATACAAGGCTTTTGCAAGGAGTATTCTCTGCGAAGACACAAGTTCGAGGATAAAGCCAACGAAGGCTCACTACAATGCCGGGCTGATTGGGAAAAATTCATCGGCCCGATTGAACGCTGGGGTTGTTGTAACCCGTGGGACGGTCATTTCGGAGCCGTTGTACTCCCATTTTGCAGGCCGGAAAGACTGTCTATCATCTCATATATATTCGAGTGTATGACCCCATTGAGTGCAAAATGCTTGTAGACACTTATTGACCATTGCAGATGCTTTCGTATGCTTCCAACTCCTCCATACTCAGAGATTGCAACGGAAAATCGCTAACTAGTTTCGACAATAGATGTACGATAATGTGGTGGAATCAGCAGCCAAATCCACGGTACGCATGTACAAAGGAGAATTGACAAGTAAGGTCAGGTTTCACTAACAATATGTAGCTGAATGCCTATGCCGACAATGTCGGTCTCGATGAGACAGAATACCGGACTGTGCGTTCTGTTATTGGTACAAAACAGATACAATCCAAGATGATCATGGAACTGTTATCCATTGATCCTCGCTGTGCAGAAGTTGTCGTCGACTCGTGGAAGACCATGATCAAGACAACCGCTCAACTAGATAAGGATCGCGTGTTTGATAATTTGGAAGAGTACGTGGATTACAGAATTATTGACACTGGGGCGCCGTAAGTAAGCATTTCCAGTGCTAGTCTACCCGTATATTAACAATCTCCAGCTTTGTGGATACACTGATGCGCTTTGGTATGGGTATCATCCTTACATCCGAAGAAAAAAAGCGCCTTGCACCCATTGTCAAACCCTGCTATGCGGCCCTTGGGTTGGCGAACGATTATTTTTCTTTCGATGTCGAATGGCAGGAGCTTCAGGCTGAAGACTCGGGCAAGAAGACCATGACGAATTTGGTGTGGCTATTTATGCAGTGGTATAAAATTGATATCGCGGAAGCAAAGGAACGCGTCCGGGATGTCACCAACCAGTATGAAAGCAAATACCAACAACAAGTGAAGAATTTCATGGCAACCGAAGGGAGAGGTAATGCCAAAATCGAGACATATCTAAAGGCTCTCGGGCATCAAATACCCGGAAATGTTGTGTGGAGTCTTCAGTGTCCGCGATATCATCCTGAGTTGTGTGAAGATGCCAGCAAGCTTCTAAGCGGAGACGACGGAATTTCTAGAGGCGAACAATTCCCTTACAAGGAGAGGAAGGCGCCAAAATACACGGACTTGAGCAGAAGTCCTAGTGATCCCGAAGCAAGCGACGATAGCAGGTCTCTCATCTGGTCGGCGTCTCATAGGTCTTCCGTGTCATCTGCATCATCTGTTGAAGGGGACAACTGGAGTCCTAAGCGAGAAAGCCTCCACGATGCAGTAAGATGACATTTTTTTTGAATGATTGGTAAACGAGACAAGAGACTGATGCATCCTAAAGCATCTGCTAGGTCCAGCGGAGTACATCAGTGCTCTCCCATCGAAGGGCGTCAGGGAGTCATTTATTGATGCCCTCAATGTTTGGTTGATGCTTCCCGACAGTCTTGTCAATCGGATAAAACAAATAGCACGAACTTTGCATAATGCTTCGCTCATGTGAGATTTCTCTTTTACTATAAAGTCACAGTTACTGACATTGGCTTGCAGGTTGGACGACATTGAAGACTCCTCTCCCTTACGACGTGGTCGACCTGCTACGCACACAGTGTTTGGTGTCGGCCAGACGATCAATTCAGCCAACTTCCTACTACTTCAGGCTGCCGACCAAGCGAGGCAACTTGATGACTCACAATGTTTGGACACTTTCTTCGAAGGGATACGACATCTCTTTATTGGACAGAGCTTTGATTTGTATTGGACTCAGGAGGGAGAATGTCCTTCGGAAGAGCAATATTTGGCAATGGTGGGCCACAGTGAGTATTCCGAGCACTTCTAGTCTATGATAACCCCGGTTGCTAACGATTTGATAGAAACAGGAGGATTGTTCCGATTGATTGTTAGGCTAATGATACAAAAGGGGCAATCACAGGATATGAGGTATATTTTCTCCACAGCCAGAATATCTCACCATAGACGAATTGCTAATTGTCATAGTGTCCAACCATCGCTCGAAACATTTTCTGATCTACTCGGAGAGTACTTTCAGATTCGAGATGACTACAAAAACTTGACCGAAGAGGTATGCTCTTATTTTTTTGATTTTAATTTCTGTATAATGACGTATCTGTGTACAGTATACCGGACAGAAAGGATTCTGCGAAGACCTTGACGAAGGGAAATTCTCATTCCCTCTAATTCACGCTCTGACATCTAAGCCTAATAATTTCGAACTACGGGGCATTCTGCGCCAGTCCCGCTTGACAAACAGTCTCGATGTATCGCTGAAACAGTGTATACTTGGCCATCTACAACAGGCTGGTAGTATGGAGTATACAAAGAAGACCCTATCGATGCTAATGGATCGGATCGATGACTCTATCGATGCATTAGAGAAACAAACAGGTTGTCCAAATTGGATCATGAGGCTTCTAGTATCTAGACTGGAAGTTCGATAGTGAGATTGCTTTGAATAGTACCCTCATTGTATGTAGAATATAGATCATTTTAGCCTTGGTGTGTTGTAATACACCATATGCATAGATCAATGGAATGAACCCTTCGATAAATAATTATTCATGCCAAAATAAAGCAAGACATTCTAAGCTAGGGTTAACTTTACTTTAACCCAGAAGGCTCACAGCTCAGAACAAATTGTATAAGGAGAGTCTCATAAAAATCAAACTTCCAATGCGTAAACTACTTAACCGTAACTACTTTACACTACAGTTGTATTGAGAGAAATCAGATCATGATCCGACGCACTAGGTCCAACCCAGAAGTTGTACGCTCCAGTCTCGACTTCCCACGCCATGTTACGATAGTAACCAAGATCCAAGGTAGGCACTATAAAGTTCACGGTTATGCCTTCTCCTGGAGCAAGCTCAACTTTCTCGAAGCGAATCAGTCTCTTGACAGGGAATTCAATTACGGAGACCTCCGGGCGGAAATATAGTTGCACAACTGCCTTGCCAGTCACATTCCCGGTATTCTGTACGTCAACTGTCACCTGTACGGAGTTTCCGGAGAATATTTGAGCATTGGAACATTCAAAAGTAGTTTAACTCAAACCATATCCGAAGGCCATAGTGGGTGGAGTCCTGGGTAATTCTGGAAATTGCCATGCCGTGGAGAAATTTCCAGACACGAAACACCGGGTCCACCTTGATTATCAGAAGGTAGATAGTTATAGTAAATTGGTATCGCTCCGGTGGACTGTTGTATGCTAATGGTCAACTTGCCACTAGGATTGACATCGCCGGTCAATATCTCAACAAGGGAATCTGCCGTATACTCGCCGCCGAGAAAAGAATGCAAGATGGCATTGAACTGGTGAGTCTGATCATTCAAAACAAAGGCTTGGCCGCCGCTCAGAATGAGCACAGTCGGTACCCCAGTGGCCAGGATTTCATTTAGCAGGTCTTGTTGGCGACCAGGAAATCCCAAATCTGCGTGAGCAAAAAAATCACCATCTGTGCGCGTATCAAAGAGTGGATCAGCGGAGACGACTGACAGAGATCCCAGCATGAGGACTGCTAACTCGGCTTCCTTAGCAGATTGAATGGCTGCCTTTATCCCAGAAGTATCGTTGCCAATAATGTCTACTCCTTGCGTATAATTGACGCGGTCAGACCCAAAGGCAGTAGCCATGCTCTGGTAGAGGGACTTTCCGAACGACCTGTCGGTTGAATTATTGGGGGCATATGATCCCGAATTGATGATGTTGGCAAATGGGCCGATAACAGCAGTCTTGGGCCAATTGCCATTATTGCCCTTTGTCAGAGGGAGGATACCGTCATTCTGCAAGAGGACTATCGATTCACGAGACATGTTGTTGATCGCAAGATGAGCATCCGATCTCAAGATTGCCTTCGCGTTGGCAACCTGAGGTAAACCCTCATCAAAAAGACCAGCGTGAAACTTAATCACGAGGATTTTGAGGACCGCATCATCAATGCGTTCCCTGACCAAAGTGCTATTAATGCTTGACAAGAGCGTTGGAAAGGCCACTGGCTGAGCAGGAGAGAGCTCAAGCTGCAGGCCAGCTTTGAGAGCCTGGAGAGCTGCATCCTCCAAGCTCTTTGCTACTTTGGATTGCGTGTAGAGATGTAAAATAGCCTCGGCATCAGACATGAGGACTCCATCAAATCCAAGTTTTTCACGGAGGATAGTCTGCATCATGAAGCGGTTGGCAGACATTGGTTCACGATCAATGCTAGCATAAGCAATCATGACTGACGCGGGCTGTGAATTTTTAATCATCGAAACAAATGGCTGTATGAGATCATTAGATAGATGGTTGAGTCCGCCGTTCTGAATCGCTGTGTTGATGCCACCAGTCGGACTCCCGTACACAAAATGCTTGATCGTTGTGGCCCCTTCATATAGCCATTCTCGTCCTTTTCCTGCATTGTCTTGACGTAAGAAGTGCCGAAGACGCCATTTAGATATTGGTCTTCTCCATACCTGTGTGAAAGTTAATCAGCACCACTTTTCCCTTTTTTTCCCCTTCAGATTTTCAAGTGTAAGATTCTGAATGACTTACATTTCGCCCACACGACCATTTCTTCATTCTCTCGCAACATCCAGTTCTGGAGAGAGAACCCAGCGGACACCGATAGCAACGTTCTCATCACGAATAGCTGATATTACTTGCTGATAAAGCGGTAGATCCCACGAGGCGCTCATTGAGAGCGTCGACAGAAATAAGGTCCCTCCAGGCAGATAGATCGAATTGACTGAATCCGTGACCGTGATGTATGGGACTTCCAAGCGAGACTCATTAATCTCCCGTGCTCTGATTTTGTTGGCAATTGGAAGGACATCTAGTGCATTGTTCAAGTTATATCCGAAACCTGAGATAGATGTGGTTCAGCATTTTCTGTTGTATATAACGAAGCATATGAGAATCGAAAGAGTTACCTAGGATCCCGTTCTGCAACTCATGAGTTGAATTATGTCGTCTCATTGAAGGCCAGGTTTGTACCCAATAGGACCCGTGCACCACCCATCTGACCTATCTTCTCCGCCCATGTCATCCGCTGCAACAAATCTGTGGCTCTCTCGAGGGCAGAGTACGAAGAGTTCTTATATATCATCTCATCTTGACCATACACGATTGAAATGACTGAAAATAAATAAAAGAGCCGTGGACCCCAAGGATAAAGGGGACCACATCGTGCCTGAAGATGGGATTTTATTAATAATCAGGCTGATTGCTTCCAATACCTGCCTGAAGACTAACAGGGAATTCACCTCCTTTTATAACCACAAGACAACTCAATTTACCCCAGGATTCCAACTTTATTCCTTAACCCCACGGGCATGGTAACCTTGGAAGCATTCTTGCTACGTATAACCGAATCGGCGATGCTATGTTGAACTAGTTGTACCGCCTGACTGTGAGTGTCAATAACAAGCCCAAAGTCCGATATCCTAGGCCCTTGGTTATCATTGCTACGCTCTTCTTCTTTTCGCGTAGTAATGCTTACCACTATCCCCACAACCAAGCGGGTCACGCGTAAAATTTAAACGATTCCAATAATAGGGATTTCTATGATATTCCGGCACCGTTATCGGCCTGTTTGGTCGATGATTGGATCTGGCATCTTCTCCATACGATGGTGGACCAAGGTGGAGAAAAGAAAGGCTAGAACGAGTCTGAGGGAAATAATTCATGATCTACTTATCTGTGAGTAGCATACCTCAGTACCCCAAGCAGGCTCTCACATAGTATAGTCACCTGATTCCAATCTTACAACGTGCGACTTAGGCTGCTTCCAAGGGTGTGATCAAGCTACCAAAATCATTAACAGATAACAACATAGATCATGGATTATATCTCTCTACAACCGCGATACATGAATTAAAATATTTCTTCCTCCTATTCGTAATGTCTCATAGCTTTGAAATCCTTGTATGAACAGGCTCATCGCCAATCTCAACCATTTTTTTCTCCAGCAGAAGGGTCATTTCTCTCACGACGTCTGCGTACGCAGGATCGTTATACACATTGAAGAGCTCCAATGGATCCTTGTCACAGTCGAAAAGCTCCCATTCCTTCTCATGATCAGCGCCAGGACGAGCTCCTTGGACATCCAGATCCTCGTTGTACCAATAGATCAGTTTGTATTTATGGGCGCGGATACCATAGTGACCATATGCTTGATGGATGATGTCGTTATGCATCCAGTACCTATGATATGCCACTTGTTGCCAGTCAACTGGTGTCTTACCTTGCAGCAGCGGGCGAAAGAAAACGCCCTGCATATAACTTGGAATAGTCAGGCCCGCGTAATCAAGCCAAGTGGTTTCAAAATCCACGTTGCAGATGGTATCATTGCAAATGCTGCCCGGCTGAATCTCGGTAGGATACCGAATCAAGAATGGCATTTGAAAGGACTCCTCATACATGAATCGTTTGTCGAACCACCCATGCTCCCCAATGAAGAACCCCTGATCACTGGTGTAAATCACAATAGTATTGTCGCGCAATGAGGGCTCTTCGTCGTCGAGATAATTCAATATCCGGCCGACATTGTCATCAATGGACTGGATGGTACGGAGGTACCTCTGCATGTACCGTTGGTACTTAAATTCACCGAGCTCAGTAACAGTTGAAAATGAGAATACTTCGCCGGTGTCCTTGTCAATCAGACGCAATGATTGCACGGCTTCATCAGATGAGGGCATAGGGATTTTACGTTCCGAAGCACCTTTCTCTTGCACCACCCTCTCGCCAACCCAATTGCCTCCCTCAGGCTGCACTAGGCCGAGATCTTGATAAGTCAAGTCCTCAACGACGCGAAATTTTACAACCTTAGCAGCCTTGGCCCGGTTCTTATAGTCATCTGTGAATGTATCGGGCAGTTTGACGCGATCTTTGTAGAGATGTTTATGCTTCTCGTCGCATTCCCAAGATCGGTGCGGCGCTTTGTGATGGGACATCAAAAAGAAGGGTTTAGTGGTATCTCGCGATTTGACCCAATTCAAACTTTTGTCAGTGATGATATCGCTCACATACCCCGTCTCTACCTTGGTTCCAGTCGGTTCAATGAACTCCGGGTCCCAGTATTCTCCTTGCCCCGGAATAATCGACCTAATAGCGACATGAGAATAAGTACTTGCAGGTTCACGTTGCATTATAAGCAATTTGAAGACAGGCCAGGGTAAAACTCACCAATAATCAAATCCCGTGGGCTCATGTGGCCTTCCTTCTCCAAGATGCCACTTTCCCACCATAGCTGTTTGGTAGCCCCCAGTGTGCAAATGCTTTGCGACGTTCGGTAAATGCTTGTTAATCTGCTCGGAGTCTCTAATTAGATATCTTGTACGGACAGAAAGCGGAAAAAAGGTTCACTAACATGATTGTCAAGTGTCATTACCCCATTTACATGATTATATGTGCCAGTCAAGATAGAAGCACGAGATAGCGTACAAATGGAATTCGTCACATAGCAGTGATTGAACTTCATGCCCTCCGTCGCTAAGCGGTCAATGTTAGGTGTGGTTGATGCCAGCTCCATAGCAACCGATAGCCTTGGAAGCATGATCATCTGCCATGATGAAGATAACGTTGGGACGTTTGGGTTGGCTTGAAGACATCGTTTCCATCGTTCCTGGTTGTTGATCCGCCATGTTCACTAGGGTTCTCTTCGGGATGGGATTCGACTTGCGATCGAAGGGCAGAGTTGGAAAGTAAGGATTGAAACAGAAGACAGAAGAGAAATTAAATTTCATATCTTTGGATTTTTAATTCTCAATTGTACGTGGCGCATGCGAGCAAGCAAGCTTTGAATCATCTCGGTCAAGTTGGCTTGTGATTCGCTCGGTGGAGAGAATAATCGGTATTCGGGCTCTACAAAGCCCTAGTGGCTACAGCGACATACATTCTCCAAATATCGCATGGCATTTTCCAACATATACAGATTTGCCGACTCGAATTGCAGCGATTTGCCACTCGGATCTTCATGGGCCTTTCCATGCAACTTCTCGAAGTCCTCGTGATGTGCTGGCTGGTAGGACTCCCGAGATTGGTATGATAGGCTAGATTCTAACCCTAACGACCGTAATACAAAATCCGATTCATTATATCTAAGATATAATGAAAGTTGAAGTACTTATGTATGTGCAAGGGAGATATACACGAGAAAATATACGACAGTCCACCCAAAAATTACCATGTATCCAACTCCTGTAGTGAGAAGTCATCTGGCTGGTATCCGAGATAAGCACCAAGTTCGTCGGTAACACGGAATCATTTTGATATGACAGACCAAAGGCAAGTCTCTTGAAGAAATGGAGCAAGGTAGGTCTCTTCCAAGATACAGTATATGCATCCTCTACATTCTAACAATATCTTTTCTCTCTCTCAGTGTTCAACTCTACGAAGACAGCGATCGACTTTGAAAAGGTTCATCACGACGTTCATGCTATGTTCAGCCCCGATGATCAGAAAGAGAGCGCTAAGCACGTGGAATGAGGTATTGCTCGTCAATATGCAGCAATGGCAGTTTTGTTTCACAAATGGGTAAAGGCATGAAATGATTATTGATACGAACAGTCCTGGGAATTGTACAACAATTGAGTTCAGTTACCTCGCCACTATAAAGGCATAATTTGAGGAGAAATGTCTATGTAGAACACGTCTATAAACAAATACATTGACACCTAAGCTCCTTATATACAGATAGATAACGATAACAAATAATACCATACGAATAGGCGTGCCATGTGCCGAGACGAAAGACAAATAGGTGGCCACTGCCTTATTTGCAAATATTGTCTCCAATCAATAGCGATGTGAAGTGTAGGTAGCAGTTGACATGGGCTTTGTACGGAAGCCGCTCAAATCGATGTCCATAGAGGATGATCCATAATAACGAGCAACGGCCGCGGTAGGATCGATTTCCATGGGCGTAGTAGGGCTCAGCGCGATAACCTGTGTCCAGCTCATGTCATTAAAGACTCTGACTTCACCCATGGAGCGAATGTTCCTGTCTGCTACAGTCTGACAACATTGCTCAATCGCGTCTGAAGAGGCGTCAGTAATGTTCATGGCAAGATACTATACAACATGCGATAATACCTAAACTCATGGCAGCTGAATATAGCGGTTATCGTGCAACAATTTGAGCAACTGCTTGACCCACACACGGCAAGTCCATTGCCTTTCTCTTTGAGGGAGGTAACAGGTATCCATGAGTCGAATAGACGAGGCATAATGCTCACGGGCCTGAATACCCGGCGAGTTCGAAATCTCCAGACACACACCCATAGTTCTCGACTTGAGCGGATTTGTAACTCTCCGGACCTCTTTTTAGAGATCCATGGGGGCTCTTCCTGTATCTGCGGCGTGAAATATATGACCCTGCGGCGGGGAGCTTCCTGTATTATATAGAGCCCAATGCTAGTGTTGTCCTTAGTATCTGATACGTGGAAGTTTCCATTGCGTTGGATCTAGCTGATGGTCAAACATACGTATTTATTTCGCCCATCAACAGTGCGGAGATATTGAAGGGTGATATGTAGGGAATTCTGGGAAGTCATGATGGATCTTTCTCAGATCATGCTGGAGGTATCGTATACAGTTGATTGATTTGCTAAGCCGGTATGACCTAAGTCCAATAGATAGGTAGATGTCGAAATGCTGTAGATGAATGTCAACGAAGTCCAGCTCTACTTGAGATCAGCGGACTTCCAAAACTACTATTATATATCCAATTTGGACTTGAAGTACCTAAATCTGCTTCAAACAATCCGAAACACATCCATCACTTCTTATAACCCTAACGCCAGCTCTGACCAGGGTCGACTGGCAATATGACTCGAATGTTACAAAATCATTGGATGACATGCTCGAGCATTTAGGTGCCTGGAGGTTTTTAAAGAGACATTAAATAAACCCAATCTTATCCAACCATTCAATACTAGTTGTTCATGCTACTGCCAAAATCACATTACCGCCCTTGATACGGCGGCTTAGGATGGTGTTCAGCGGTTATGTAGCCAGTCGGCGGCTACCATGTCACAGCTAGTATGATCGTTTTTGGTGAGCTAAAAATGTACTGACAATTAGACATGAAACTTCAAAGTGTTTCAAACTGAATGCGCCTATCTATGTAATTGATAGTCTTCCATGAGAAAGGGCCACCTGGATAGGACAGTTCAACGTTGTCAAGGAGGGATAGCGTCTTATCTACAACGTGATGATCGGAACTCATGTCCTGATGTTCTAGCTTGTCTTGATGCAAAGCGTCTTGATTAAGATCAGGAGTTGTGATCTGATGTTGAGTACGCGTCGGGTAATGGCGCCTATTTGGCCGCGGAGATAAGATGGTGTTACTGTTGGAAATATTTCGAGCGAATACAGAACGTTCACACCCGTTACATACCATTTACCAAAAACCCCCCACTAAGGGGGTACTCTCCTTGGTACAGTTGGTATTTGGTATACGTTTTATTACCGTTTTAGTTCCGACGGTTACTGTATATCATGTGAATTATCACATGTCAGTTGCGCTCACTGTATTCAGAAGTTGCTGTTGAGCTTCAGATAGAAGAGTCTTCCTACGTTCACTGATTTACATAGAGGTAGTTGTGAGTAAAGACATAAGTAGCAAAGGGTACTATGAAGGATGCCGCCTTAACATTTTCGAGCAGGCTGGTATGCACCTTCCTTATCAACTGATGAGGAAAGAGTAGAAATTCTTACATTCAAGTAGTCCTTCTACCAAACATGTAGCAAGCTCTACATAGGTATGGTATGTTGTCCGACTAGTAGATATTTTGCCTGTGATGTTTCGGCTTGACAAAGCTGAATTGGATTCAAAAGCCCATAGGTATAAAATCGTGAACCATTCTCCATGTCTCATTGCACAAATAGTGCTCATTCCGTGATATATGTAGGTATGTTTGACCAGGTCTTAGATTCGACATTTTAAGATCTTCTTCTGTCAATTCAGGAGGAATATTGTCGCCTAGCCGAAAAGCACCATGGGGCCGGATGCGTGCCTCTTGGGGGATGACGGTAACTGCTGTTGTTTCACTTTCCATCTCTGTCACTGGAGAGGACGACCCTGCGGCAACTTCGGACTCCAAAGAGCTGAAAGGACTGCTTGATACGCCACTGCCTTGAGAGTAGGACTCGTAATCAGTGAATTCGTCAAATGGTGGTGGTGAGGTAATATTCCCTCTGCCTTTGGCTGCATTTATTGCCATTGCGGATGTCTCTTCTAGCATCATGATCAGTTCGATTAGGGCAGCTCCCTGGTCTCGCTTAGAGAGGCCCTGCACTTGGTGCGTCTGACGTAATAGAGCAAGTGCTGCACGACGAATTGTGGGTTCACGACATCTCAGGCAAGTAAACCAAAGCGGAAGACCGAGACTGATTTCAAATGTATATGGTGGTTGCGTGCCATCACGTCGCACTGAAGTATTTATAGCGACGGCGGCTTTTTCAACTATAGCTTGGAAATTTCGTGTATAGTTGTCGGTCGTATTCCGTAACGGTGAACCGCAGATCGCGAGGATGACAAATAACATCTCGTAGTAAGAGGAAAGAAGGGCGCCGATGCTGGTATGCAACGGTGATAAATCATCTATTTTGCGCAAGGAGTCCATCAGATCAGTGAAAGCAACACTCCAACTTTCTAGTCTGGCCGATAGTGTTTTTTGTTCAAATGCCATCTCATCTGATATTTGCCAGGCATGCGACTTCTGTAAATATTTCTCGCAAGTCTGTTCGAATAGCGAGATTTCTGCAGATAGCATGACGATAGCCTCCCGGGCGGACTTGAGGGAGGGAAACCGTTCCGGCAATGTCAATGTGTATTCAGTCTCCTGCACCATGCTGATCGCCAGACCCCATGTATTCTGGGGAGAAAATGACGCCAATCGGATGAAAATCGGGATGATTGTATCTCTTAGCACTGAAGCCTGCGTCGCCGTTAAGGTCCCACCGGATTTCTGTGCCCATAAAGTAAGAATAAGATGCACACCTTGTCCATAGAGGAGCGTCGCTTCCTCCAGGCTACCTAGAATTGACTCGATGCAGATGAAAAGAATACATGTAATCAAGCCAACAAAGGAGTCAACGCCACCACGGTCAATTCCCTGGCGAACAGCGGACACTGAGCGCGAATACCAGTCCAGCGCGTCTTGTTGAGGTTGACTAAAAGCACGAGAATGACCCTGGGGCATGGAAGGGAGGTTCGAAGACGAGCTTGGACTCTCAAACAATGAACTTATTGCAATCATGGCATCCCACACGGCAGGTTCACTCCGGCAGATCTGCGGGACGGTAGTGTGCCAGAAATCAGCATCAAGTCCACCACCGATGCATGTGGCAGCGTGTTGGAAATAGTAGGCAAAGGCGCGCCGCTCTCGTAATCCTGTATTTGGTAATAGAGAAAGAGACGCATGAGGCGTGGTTATTTCAGGAGCTGCGGAGGCATATGTGCGGACAATTGTACTTGCATACTCGCACTTGCGACCTGTACTGCTACATCGCACACACTGTGGCTTCTCCTCTCCACATTTGACTTTGCGTATCCTAGAGAAAGATGAGTGACCATTCTAAGCATAAAAAAAGAAACAGATACCCACTTGCAGGTTATGCACCCGAGTCTTGATCTCAGGGGCTTGAATGAGCCATTTCGCGAAGTGAGTGACATTTCGGCTTCATTCCCGCGCGGAGCCTTGCACCCCGATGTATCTTACGGAGCGCAATATCAATAGCAACACGGCGAAGTAAGTATAGGTGCCTTGTATGATGGAACCGTCGTGGATATGATCGACGGTCTTCTGATGGCAGTGACATACATAGAAAGACTATGAAACTCGTTATCTCAACACAGCCACTCCTGCGCCACTGCCGGAGCCATTCTGCCGTTTTGGCCCGCATGCGGGAAAACGTGGCTCCGAGCGTAGCGAGGAGCGTCTGAATCTAAAACTAAGAATCCCCTGTGGAGGTTAGGACAGCGAGTCAATTTTTTGATGTTTGACCATAGCGCACTAATTATTAACTACATAAATCAAAAATCGGCTTCCTAGAATCTATAGAAAATAGCGAGAGCTTTTGATTGAGCTTAAGATTGTCCTGTTTATAGTAGTATTATGGTACCTGGACTATATTATTGACAAAACGCATGCGCGGACAGTGTATATATATATTTACTACTCTACGCCCCTGGCTGCACAAACGCCGTTGATAACCATATTACCACATCTCGTCGTCTCATTGGCTGATAGTTTTGAGGCTTCTGATTTTCTTGAAAGTGTTGAGATCTCATAAAAGTATTGAGACTTCATAAAAGTATTGAGTATACCGTGGTCTATTACTGAGCTAGTAAAACTCTCAATACTATGGCTAGACGAGCAACTGGTCCTTGGCTTAAAGGTTGGTCTGATGAGTCAAAGCGACGTTCTTGAAATTTCTTGTGCAGGAAAAGGATGTCTATTACTAAAGTGTCACAGCCTGTAGCTGAGATCTCTAGTACTATGGAATCGCCAGGACTAGAGTCTTCTAGTACACTTGAAGCGCTATCCCTAGTTGAGTTAGAGATGTCAGTGGTGCCTGTTCTTGATGTAGGTATTGATTGAGGACTCACTCCAATCTCAACTGAGGAAATCCTGGCAATGGACGTTGACTAGCTGTGGAAAGTAGTGGAATAATATGATAGCGCGGAACAGTTCATTATAAATGAACAAACCAGAGTTATCACTGCATGTCTTTGTAGGATATTGCAATCCATGCACCCTAACAGCGATCCAGTGCCACGCGAAGAACAAGTCCTTGTTGTTCGACGTCTTATATATGGGAGTGGGGATACCTTGTTTATTGCAGCAACCGGCTTTGGCAAGTCTCTTATTTTCATAGCCTTTAGCATCCTTGCAAGGAAGGTTACTATCCAGATTGTGCCATTGACGAAGCTCGGTGAGCAGCAATATAAGGATATTGCTAAACTGGATGGTACCAACCCTATTTTGATCCAGGCCGAATCTGACGGAGACAGAGTAGAGTTTTTTGAGCGACTCTTAACTCACGAATATACCCATATTTTGACCAGTCCCGAAGTCGCTATCTCCAGTGGGTTTCAAGCAGCCATTCAACGTCCAGAGTTCACGGGCGAAATTGGGCTTGTTGTGATTGATGAATGTCATCTAGTCGAACAATGGAAAGATTTTCGATTAGAATATGGAAAATTAGAGGAACTGAGACGTCTGCTGAGAGACGATGTCCTCTGGTTTGGATGTTCTGCTACAATCACACCGGTCAAGCAGAATTGGATTCTCAAACATGGTGGCTTCCGGTCTATAGGCAATGAGCCATATGAGACCGAGGTTATTCGCATAAACATTGACCGAGACGATGTTTTCTGGGAGGTGCAACCTATCCCCTATGGATTGCTCAAAGAATGGGGTTCATTATCCTGGATACTTAACAGAGCCATCACTGGTGGCAAAGCGTCTCCCGAGGAAATACCAAAGACGGTTCTTTTCATCGATGATGTTAATGATATTCTTGACGCTGTTGAGACACTGTCTTGTATTCTTTTAGGAAAGAATGCCGAGATTAAGGAGGGAGAGAAGTACGCAGACGACAATCAGCGTTCGGCATATAGTGTGACAGAGGTGATCCGGCTGTTCTTTTCTCGAAGCGCTGAATACGATAAGGACCGATCCTTCGCTGAATTCAAAGAACCAACTTCCAAAACACGTATCATGGTTGCCACAACGTCTCTTGGTATGGGCGTGAATGTTATGGATATCGAGTACGTTATCTGCTGGCGATTTCCGATAGGGTTTGATATGGCAGATACGTATCAAAAAGCTGGTTGAGGCGGCCGTGGACCTGGCCGTACGAGCACTGTGATTTTATATCTAGATTATTGGGCGTTCGACCATATTGGGCAGGATCCAGTTGAAGTAAAAAGAGAGAAGGAGTGCCAGGCGCAGGAGAAAGCATACTGATTTAAAGCCGTTGATCCTAGTCTGGCTAAGAGCCTACCAAATACTCCAATATAAGCGAGTCCTTTGAGCCAATCAATAACGGTAGAAGATCATTCGGATGCTGAGAGTGATATATTAATATCTACCACTGTCACAGTGAAAGAGACTAAAGCTCTAAAGATGAAGGTTTGGACTGCTAATGAATTAGCAAAACGAGCGGCACTTGATGAAGAATGGTGTGAGGTAGCTAATGGTCCCTGCATTTGGAAACCCATTATTCGTAAAATGGGTCAACAGCAGACACTAGTTCCTAAGGAAAAATGTTGCAGTCGTTGCAATCTAGCTCGAGCTTAATACCCTCTGCGACCACCTAAAGTTATTAGAGATAATGTGTGTGGTCAACCTGGTAAAGATAGTTGTGCAGCATTTGCACTAGATTTTATTACTAAATGGGTGACAGAGGAAGCAAAGCTCAAATTTGGCAATGACGATGCTGATGGACCTATCCTAATTGATATGTTTATGGAAGAGGATTGCCGATGGCAGCTCGCAAATCTTTATAACTGGGAGGACGTCCTGAATATGGTTCTGGACGCCTTGAATTTAGTACTGGAGGGATCTTTCTGTGTGAAAGAAATGCCGGAGATTCTGGACAGGAGGATTCCCTCACTTGGTTCTTGGTTTTATTGGGATAATTCCTAATATCGGGTCCAGCTTAGAGACTTCCTTGTCGCACAAAAGGAGGCGGTTTTCAAAGCGTATCACGAATTTCAGAAGCAGAAGAAGCAGAAGAAGCAAGAACGTAGATAGAAAAAGATGCCCAACAATGCGAACATCGTATCTAAAGAGGAAAGCGTTACCGCGCATATAAGAAAAGCTGCAACGATCAGACAAGCTCAGAGATCGCAGGCTGTAAATCGGGCTTCACAGTCTCAACTTACTATCTCCGCTTCATCGGCTCAGCCTGTAAATCCAGAACCATCAAGTCAAACCCAGCCTAGAGACGAACGCGTACCACAAATTGAGATATCGACGCCGGAGGACCACAGCAGGACTCCTGAGACATGCACTCTATTGACGCAAGACAGCTTTGAGGATATCAGTGATACTGACCTTCTGATCCAATATATAGAATCTCAATCAGAGCCCTCTAGCCTCACGCCAGCGTCGCCAGTGAGTCCTTGTGAAAGACCGAAAAAGGCCTTCACTAAGAAGCCTATTACTCATTCTCCAAAATCACATAAAATCGCGTCGAGAAAATAACAAAGCTCAACGAGTATATCATCAAAAAGGAAACGCCAGGCTCTCGCTGAAATAGATCCCAATACCCCAGGACCCAGCCGTGTGCCTAAGAAGCAGCTCACATTTGCTCTAGAATCGAGATCTGGACGTAAGAGAGTACCAACTGCGAGCGCTGCTAGTGTATATAATATCTAATGGTAGTTAGTATATCGAGATATGAATCGAATATTGGTAACACTGGTAATCAATCAAATACCTCAACACTTTCAGCCAACCACGTAGTCGGGATCGATCGTCAACGAGTCTAATCGGGCGTCAACTTGGTAACACTAGTAATCAATCAAATACCTCAACACTTTCAGCCAATCAAGTGACTATTGTCAAGAATAAAAAGCATATACAGCGTGCTCAGCATATTCATGATAGTTCATCCACTTATCATATGAAGTTAGAAGTCAACGCACCCACTCAACCCACTCAACATATTGAGACATGTAGTATCATCTCACAGCATTGAGCAGAGCAAAAAAGCCAGCGAAAAGAAAAAAAAAAGAATGTCTCTTGCGAGATTCGTTCCAAAAAGTAGGCCTTTCTCAACAGTGGAAAACTCACTTGAACGCTATCAAAGGAAAGCAAAGTGCGGTGTTACTAACCACTAGGTTATATGCCCGAAGGGCGATAGTCACAATTTTACATCGATCTAAACCTGCCCTGCTGGTCTATATTACTATAACTGCAATATTGTAGACCAAACGAACTGGGGGCTGGGAACTCACCTCGATAAGATAGCGTCCGCATATAAACGCTGTATCATGACTGAAACCTCAACACTTTCAGCCAATGAGGAGGCTGGGGTTCGAGGAAAAAATCTGACGGTATTGTCCACGAGACGGCGGGCGTTTGCTATCATATGCTCGTCGTAGAATATCAAATCTTGAAAAACTCTCAGCCAATCACAACGGCCAATTCCAAACCATGTTTGGCTTGTTTGATTGGCTAGAGGGAGACTCCTTGTTGATATATAGAACTGATCTCTCCTTTCCTTCTCTTCTTCTTCTCCGTCATACAAATCACATATTCGATATGGCTATTCCAGCAATTTGCGCGCTTGCTTTCCCCCCTGTCGTCTCTCTCAATGAGGATGACATGCTTGGTGCTGCAAAAGCCCTCTGTTGTGGCCAGTTACGATCTGGGCGTATCAGAGCTATGCCAAGGTCAGTCAACACAACCGCGATATTGAGATATAAGATATTTGAGCAGCACTAACAAATGGTAGAATTCCTTCGCCAACCCCGGTGTCGTCCCCTTGCCCGCCTCGTTAGGAGGCACAAGACGACGTGGCAGAAATGCCCGTCGACGAGCCATCATCAGAGGTCCAGCAGCGTGACCTGATGGAAGACGACCGTGCTGTGGACCAGGGACTCCTCGACTTGATGTTTGTACTTGACAGCGACGATGAGGGCGGAGAGGCTTTTGATACTTTCTTTACTGGTCAAACTGAACCGGTTCTTCCTCCTCTGGCTCGACAGTAAGCAATGAATAACAATTATCAGTAGCATGATCCTAATATAGTCAATTAGAACAACTCCCGTCGTGTCGTTGACTCCTCCTCCTCCTACCGTGCCTGCTCCTGCAACTTCACAGCCCCTTGCCACTACCCAGGATGAGGTGGTGTTTGCTAGAGCTCAAGTGGTAGATCAGCCTCGTATCCTGACCGACTGGCCCGTGTCAGGACGAGTGCTTGATCAGAACTATGTACCGACCGTGATCGGTAAATGGTGGAACGCCTGGGCACAGGAGAATCCCAAAAAGTCCAAGATACTTAGCCACATTGGATGGATTATGGAGACCGACATTGGGATGCAGTTGTTTGATGAGGAGAAGTGTACCAGATGTCAGCAAGAGGGTCTGGAGTGCTGGGTTTATAACCTAAAATATACTCAGCGTGTGAAGTATGCTGGAACGAACTGCGCTCGCTGCCGTGCACTTCCTGTTTCTTACGGATGCAGTCATGCAAAGCGAAAACGCAATGGGGAACCTTCGTTTGCATCTTCTCCTGATCGGCCGGTATATATTCTACCGAGAGGGCCTGACAGGTCTGATCCTGGAGCTGGTGCATCTGGTGCAGTTATAGGGGGTTCTTTGGCGGGTGTAGAGTCGGGTCTTCAGGTGACTTGAACCGCTTGTTAGCGGTCTCTTCGTGAGCAAGCTTTGCTAGGCCCTTGTGATGACTAGTAGGCTGTATATGCCGAACGCTCCAAGGTGTCCGACACGGGCCCAACCACAAGAACTAGCCAATAAGACGAATTCAGTTATCTTGATTCCATTGCTGCTGATCTCTTCGTGAGTAAGCTTTGCTAGGCTCTTGATGATTAGTAGGCTGTATATGCCGAACGCTTCAAGATGTCTAATACGGGCCCAATCGCAAGAACCAGTACGATAATGTGTATCAGCTAGGTCAATCGCACTTGAGTCATCGGAAAGAGGGGGGAGGGTGTTGAAATTGGATTTCGCGCCTCCACGTGGTGACATCCGGGCAATGCGACAACATGTCGTAGCTAGAGCGAAGATGTAATATGTTAATTAGATTATTTTAATAGTTTATTTGTGGATGATATGGATCATACTAACGCTTGTAGGGTAGATATGTGGAAGTCAGGATGTCGAAGGGTTAAGAGAATGAAAGTTAATTGCTGTGTCGTAGCGCCGTAGGCTGTTCTCTTTTGAATTTCTGGACGGCTCCGATTGGCTGAAACTTTTGAGATTACTGAGTATATTTGAAGTTTTGAGAATACTGATAAAAATGAGGCTTTTGCTGTTCACGTATCGAATGTAGTTATGCTAATAAGATTTCAAGTAGTTGATTGAATCACGTGATTACATGCCATGCAACATGAGGGAACTTTATAAAAATTGAATTCCAACTACATTGTGATCCTACAAACCTCAAAGTCCCATCAACGCCATCTATTCACTGTATTAATATGGAAATCCCTACACCAGCGCAAACAGACCGCGATCCACCCGTATCTTACCTATACGATATTGATGATAGCGACGGAAGTCCATTATCCTTGGCTCCGGATTATGATACCGACGACTCTTTGCCAGCTTCAAATCAGCAGAATGTCGCTCAACAAAGAAGACGTATACGATCTAGACGGCAAAGTGATCTTAATACAATTCTCAAACAGATGAAGAAACTTCGGATATCTCCAGGCAGATTCCTAAAGCTCTTTTTCCGATATCAAAAAGGGGCCAACTCTGATCAGTACCTTACGCCGCAACAACGTCGAATTCATATATCTACTGCTCTAAAAGAGCTCATTATGGATGACCCAGATATTGTGCTTGATATACTAGTTCAGGAGATCAGCGCCCTTATTCGTAATGTCAAACAGTTTGGATGTTATGACGAAAATATCGACCCAGAGACTATGGATTTCAGCAATCTTCAGACTGATATAGCGAAGTACGCACCGCTATGGGATAAAATTGTACGAGACTTGATGACAGGTCAATTTGTACATGCTTCAAGTCTAGATCATGAAGCTCGACTCACGAAACGTTTATATATGATCATATCGATTGTCGCGAATACCCGTGCAAAGAAACAGTCAAATTATTTTCAGAAAGCAAGTGGCTACTACCTTCATGGTCTAGGAATCAAGCAACGGTCTTTGAGATTTCTTGCCGCCTTAGGTATATGCAGTTCTCCGACTACAATCGTACGAGGGAATAAAGACATTGCAACTATTGAGGAGGTATGATTATATACAATACTGATCCATATAGGCCCTGATCCTAGCGTTTATATCTAGCAAAAAATCGCTGAGCATAAACATGCTTTGAAATGGGTATACGCCTATGACAATATCAACTTCCTGAATACAAAAAGAGATGAGACCGTTGCAAATCAAACAAAGTTCTTGAATCTTACAACTTCAGTCATGGTTGAATGCCCGAGTATACCTGATGAAGGACTCAAGCAAACTATGCATCATCCCGAGAAAGAATTGAACTACTAGAAATTGATGAGGTTACCAGGAATGGGGTTATCCCCAGAGAAGGCTACATTCTTGAAATATCGACAAGATGCGACCATTTTTCATATTTCGCAGGCTATCGAAAAGGTGCACATAGACGGGGTT
This sequence comes from Talaromyces liani, assembly GCA_022814505.1. Taxonomy (NCBI): domain Eukaryota; kingdom Fungi; phylum Ascomycota; class Eurotiomycetes; order Eurotiales; family Trichocomaceae; genus Talaromyces; species Talaromyces liani. The sequence goes on from JAKLNL010000027.1 coordinate 320,962, forward strand.
AAAAGTATATTTCAATCGTCTAAGAAGAAGCCTAAAGAAAAGCCACCTCAATTCCCTGAGATTGATCGACTTAGCCCTCCAGAGAAAGATGCTGACGGCCATGAAGGAATGGAGACTGCCGAAAAAACCCAAAATTATCAGAATAATCTAAAGACAGATTTCAGACAGTTCCCGGCTGTTTGGGAGGATGAGGGTACTATTGAAGGCAATTATCGAATACATGATGCGATCTTTCGAAGATATTTAAAATTATCGGCACCTGTTGATGAAAAGGACACTACAACGGACGACTTTAAGGAAAGATTATTCCTAGTACACGGCGATCAATTGACTGTTCAACGGATTCGCAGTATACAGCGTGAACGTCGTCGCTACACTACGCTACCTTATGATACTCGTGACTGGATGCTCGCCATACCGGGTTGGTTTCATGTGCAAATGAACTATCTCAAAGCTTTAAAGAAGACCTACTCTACGGAGGCCGCGCATGGGAAGAATCAGAACAACACTATTGAGCAGGATATGCGCTATTTGCTCCGGAAAAGAACGAATGGAAATACCTCTAAGTATCATTTGTTAGAGCCTACTATTGAAATGGGTTTCAATGCACGGGTACTGTCCCTTTTTTGGGCAGCCTTAGAGCGAAGAGGGTTATTTGCCGATATCTCTCCCCAGGACATGGAACGTGTAGCGACAACAACCGATATTATTAGGACTTTGACCCCGACCCTATACTATGAAATACTCAGGGAGGTATATGATACCGCGTTCAGATATAACCATTGGAACGAGAACGAGAACGATGATGTTGATGTTGAGTTTCGAACAAGCTGTCGGTATTTACAGGAGGCTGAGTTATTTCTCACAATGCGCTTAGCAATCAAGTATGGCGATATTGGATGGTTACGATTGCTTGTCTGTCCATTGATTATAGCGTTCACCGGAGCTGGTCTGCCTAATTATACGCAAGAGATGCTCTATTATCAATGGCTTCTTACAGAAGTGAATGATAAAGCACTTCAGAGATCAATACTAGCGTCGGGTCTAGTTAATTGGCTTGGGAAAAAGGACTCGTGGAAACCTATAGATCTTAGTCTGGAGCACCTGAATGCTGCGTGTGCAATTGACAGACGAAATCGGTCTAACGCGACACGCACAGCTTGGCTGACTTTCCACCAAATATGTGTTCTAGGAAGATACCAGCGAGGATTACGTTTAGGATTGGAGAAGCCATTCGGCATAACACCTATTGGGAATCATTCAAGGTCTTCAAGATCTACCGAGATATTTGGCTTTGCGCGGAAACTTTTTGTTGAAAAACGGTGTCAACCACGCCCTAAAGACCTACGGGGGAGAGAATCCTCACACTTCGATTCATCAAATATTCGGAAATTGGGTCTGAATGGTATACCGGCAAAGATAAAGAAATTCAATGACACTATTCCTCGAAAAAACCTGGCACCAAGATCAGCTCATTATAAAGAAATGAGCGACCTAATAGCCCGACCCAATCTGGATAACAATGCCCAACCTGGCGAGGATGAATTAGCGGATACACAGGAGGACGAGGCCACTGATATCGGGGAATATGATGATCATGATGTCGAGGCTAGGCAAACTTATGCTGAGATAAATCACGATGGGTATGATGATGCCGCGCCTGGCTCATACACACTTGAAGCTGAGGAGGACGATATCGAAGATGAGATTGACTAGTCACCACATATCTGATTGGCTGAAAGTGTTGAGGTATTTGACTGATTACTAGTATTACTGTATGTACGCCCGATTGAGCTAATCTGATTCTTAATAGGACGCACGTGATTCAAACCCCAACTCTTCCCCCACCTCTCGCCTTTCTCATCATACAGAAATACTATCTAGCAACAACGCTGCAGCCTTCTAGCCACATTATACTTCCAACAGCTAAAGCAATCGACGACAAAGGATGCCGTTAACCAGCCGCCGAGCTTGTTGCCCTCTTTGCAAAGCCGATTATTACGTTCCTAATCCATGCCCTGAGGGACAAGAGGCAGTCCCAGAAAATAGTAGAGTAGGAGGACGTCGTACAACAGGTCGGATCGCCGCTACACTGAGATCTCCACAGCCAACGTTCAGTGTTGATCACATCAACCCGTTCAGAACGAGGACGATGAGTACGACTTCAATATCATTGATTTGCTGAGCCCACTTTCATACAGATTGGATGATCAGTATGTCGTTTTCCGTGGAAGCGAGCACGAAGTTCGCCAGTGCCAATCTACGAGGCACGTTGGTGCTTTATCTCTCCGAACTGCTTACCACCAAGTTGTCTTTTGACAGATATAGGGGAGGAACAGGCTACCTCTCCCAAGCCCTCGCGGTCTGCGAATTCTCTCAGAATCTGAGCGTCCCAGGATGTCTCTTCAGCAAGATCTGACGGCTGCCCAGAAGGAGATTAAGCAGAGCTAATTGGCTACGATACTAGGGAGGACGAATTTGGAGGTGAGTAGAGACTTCTCTTATTAGAGTGCAAACTAACGAAGTATCAAAAAACAAGGATAGTAACGACTCTCTCCTCCGAACCCTCCCCGACCCCCCCCAACCCTCGAAACCCGATCGAAAAACTTGATGAAGCTAGTGTAGAAGGTTAGTATGGTGTTGAACCATAGACGTAAAGGGACTGACTTACTGAAAACAGTAGAAAAAGAAAACAAGAAAAGCGGAGGCTCCTCGACGGAGTTTGAAGGCCCTGAAACAGAGTTAGTATAAGATGTGGGGGATGATGGGAATAGAGGGAAGATACTTACTTGGTCGCCCCATTGAGGTCGTCGTTGGCCTCTCATCTCTCTGACGATGGTGACAATATCCTTGACGACGGTCAAGAGCTCCAGGATGCTCTTCAGGACGGGAATGGCGTCGTCGACGAAGCCGGGCATGCCGACGACGACGGCCTTGACGAAGGCGAGCATGCCGGCGAGCATCGCAGCGAGCATGGCGGGCATGGCGGCGGCGGCGGCGGTGGTAGTGGTGGTGGTGGTGGCAGCAGCAGCGGCAGCAACGGCGGCAGCAGACTCGGTGGCCAGATTTTCGACGGAAAGAGTCGTGTGTAAGAAGGAAGAAGAGAAGGAGAGAGTTGGGGGGGATGGGGGATATTTATATCCTAGCTTCATGGTTCCGGAACCCCACAGAATCCAGCGGCTGGGGACGACGACGACGCAAACCAGAATCCCACGGAATCTAGCGGCTGGGGACGACGACCACGACGACGCCATAGGATTGACGATGCAATCCAGAATCCCACAGAATCTAGGGGTTGGGGAGGACGACGACGACGACGCAATCCAGAAGCCTACAGAATCCAGCGGCCGGGGACAACACCTAATATGGGGAATAACGATGTAATATGGGGAACTACGATGCAATAGGGATATCTTACGTGAATAGTGAGTAGTTAGTTTGATTTGCTTGATCATATTCTAATTGAAACATATAGAATGATCAGAAATCTCAGTAATCTCAATACTCTCAAATACCTCAGTAATCTCAACACTTTCAGCCAATGGGAGTCGGTGATTTTGGTATAATCGTTTGCTTTCTCGCTATGTTGAGAGTCAGGAGGCTGAATGCTGGTTATGAAGGGAGATTTGGCCGTGACCAGCCACGATACTCAATATCTCGTTCTTACACGATAAAAATTAGTTCCGGTGATAGAGCAAGAAATTCCACATATATTAGTTATAATATTTGGCTATTCTATGTTATATTTCTGTGATGCGTGCTATATATCTATATTATAAGCCTTTGATCCGTTATTTTTGGAGTTTTGATTTCAGACCCTTCTGACGAAGGTCGGCTGACGCCGAATTGGGCGGGCGGTGAAAAAAATATACGCTAACCTTTCCTCTTAAAGACTAGTCTATTTTGTTGAGGCGGTGCATCCTTCACTATGCGGATAGTCGACCTTCGTCAGAAGGGATCTGTGTTGAGATAAGAAACTCGTTGATCAACCTTAAAAACACCGGATTATTGATGATCCGGGATTTTGCCTGATATGGCCTAGCGCGTCTCGGCATTTCGAACTTGGTCTAGGCTCAAACTTTCTCTGCTCAACTTCATCAAACAAACCTTGCAGAATTTCGAGGGTTATCATATTATCAACTGTCACAACCTCCAAATCAATTGTCTAAAGCCCTATTGTGTGTGCTATTTTATTTGCTTAAAACAGCCGCGACCTGTGCGTGCATATCATTCTGTAAACCATGGCTACGCGTCCGAGTTCGGTTTGATTTCAAATGTGATGACGCTACCCTCACCTACACTCATGATATCCATCAAAGTCTCGTCGGTGTTGATCCTCAAATTTCGCAAAATGATGGTTACAAAATGCAGTTTGTGGGATCAATGATGCCTATCATCAATGAAGATGATGCTGCATGTCACGCAGCATCGAGTTCTCGTTGCGAAAACTGTGGCTCGCCATCAGTGAGAGTGCTGCAAACTCCAATGTCTTGGCTTCACATTAGGGATAGTCCTTTCGTTAATGTATTGGTCAATGCCGCATGTGACAAACGCGAATGCGAAATGAAACTTCGACAAATGATCCAGAGCATGATGGCGGAACTCGGCGTACAAGCAGAGCAAACAAGCTAGAGACCTTCAGCGCCGTACAATTTATTGGAACTGATGCCTTGCAAAATATGTGGCAAGACGGAAGAGACTAGGAAATGTGCATGATGTCAAGTCGTTGGATAGAAAGCAGGGTTATTTTCTTGAATCTTCATGCCATACAGCAATTGTGTTCTTTTCAAGTTTCTGGAGTGTTTGCATCTCAATTAGTAGCAGAGGATCATGCCTAAATTGAATGTCTTGAATATCAATCTACTGGCGGAGATACAGCCCCTTGGATCTGGAGGATCGAAGCCTGGATAGCTGGACTTATGTGAAGCAATATTTCCTATGACAATCTTGTCCTCGTCTTATACCTAAAACGACTTAGTTTTCCACTGAGATATGCAGTCACGGCATTATGCTTGTAAATTGCTTCTATCTATGTTGGTTCCCAGCTATCCAGTTTATGCGCGTCAGCGTGTTCCCACGGGCACGGCGCATATTCTGCAACGCTCCACAACGCTTTGTCATATGTCTTGAATCTAGGAATAGCTTCATATTTTTTTCTCCTTCCTACGGATATGACACCTCTGTACAGGGACTGCTTGCCAAATTAGGCTTGTACCACGCCTCCGTATAGGCTTATATACGGCCTACATCCCCCCATTAACTAGCGTCAGAAGCCAGTTGTCAATTGCAAGTTATTACACTGTCTTGATAAGCTCAACTTTTGGGCTAGGTAACCCTAACCCTTTTACCTCTAGTCAATGCTAACGTTCGATTTTATTTACTCACGAATCTCTTCTCCAAGTTTATCCACTGTAACTTGTCTTTCCTCGGTTACTTCCAACTGGCTGACGTTCTTAGGAACACCCAGTTTATGTCTGATTTCCTCGCCCTTGAACATAAGCACTACGATGGGTAGGAAGGCCGCTACGCTACCTAACATGGCGAACACGAAAAATGCCCATTGGTAGCCAATCTTCTTGCATAGTAAAACCACATAGAATGCGTACGTCATATGAAACGTCTGCCGGATGAGATTGAAGAGCTGGGAAGTCTCAGAGCCTTGTGCGCGATACGAATCGATACTATATGTATAGCAAGTTGTCGCAATGACCTGAAGTCCGAAGCAGGCGATCGCCATTCCCAGAAGTGGGAAGAACCAGAAGACATGATATTGAAGAGTAAAACCGTAGATGATTAATCCAGTAGGGACCAATACTGCACCGGTCCAGATCGCCTTGAGACGTACTTCCGGGGGTGGGTTAGCGCCATTGCGACGAGCACGGTTGACAATAGCATCAAGAACAACACCACCTGCGATTTTACAAGAACACCTCCAATAGAGAGAGAAGTGCCATAGGCGAGGCCGATCTTGAGAGTGTTCCAGTGGAAGGCTTCGGAAAAGATGCTTGCGACGGTAACCGCGGGAAGGATCGAGGCAAATCCGTATTGTGCTGCATAGTACACTGCTGGAAACAGGACGGAGGGGTACTTGGCCATCTTTAATGAAGGGATAACAAATTGGTTCCATTGCAATTTGAGCTCCGGGAAAATCGAGTACAATCTCAGTCGAGAGAAATAGCCTCGCTGAGCGAAGTCAACTTCTCTTCATGCTGAGTACGAGCTAGACGGGTCGGGCCACGTATGTATCGAGTTTCTGGGAGACCAAATGCAATGACGAGTAGCATGATGCCTTCCAAGATAGCAGCAAACTTGAAAGTCCATCTCCAACCAAGGAATTGGCCAATCACTCCGTCTACAATAGGTGCGATATGTGCTCCGGTCGTCAAAATGACAGTAAAAAGACTCATTGCCCTTCCTATCTGGTGATAGAAAAAGAGATCTACCACTGTAGCTGGTCCAAGGCCAAGAGCTGCCGGCCAAAGACCATTGAAGACACGGGCAACAATCAATGGTGTGAAGTTCTTCGAATACGCTGATCCCAAAGCGGAGGCAAAACCGATAAGGGTCGTGAGGAGATAGATGGGTCTTTGTCCATAGATGTTTGCCAACGGGATCCAGATGAATGCTCCGACTCCGTTGAGAGCAATGACCACAGTGGTCTGGTACTAGGCGCGGACTGTAGTGATAACCGAATTCAGCTGCTAGGGGCCCGTATGCAAGGTTTATGATCGCGGTGTTGAGAGTTCCAAGACTGGCTAGCAGACAAACTTGAATCAGAGTAGCGATCTGTTGCGATAATTAGTACACGAAGTGTGGGGAGAGTTTGCAATCATACCTTCAACCAAAGTGGAAAATTCAATGGATCGTTGGGATCATCAGATGGGCGTGGAAGAAATGTATCTCGATTCTCATCCGTGGTAACTATTCCCGTCTCTATGGTGTGGCTGTCGGAAAGCTCATTCTTCTCTTGGGAAGCCATTATGGTGATGCGTTCTGGGCGAAGGACTCAAACGGCCGGGTGGCTGAGTAAACTCGCAGAGACTGGATCGGAAGATCAATGCGCAGCCAAATTGCCTATAAAGTAAGAAAAATATGAAAAAGCCAAGTCTTTCAAGACCTTGGGAATGAGATGGAGTTTATATGCGCCGAAAGCCCTAATGGCAGACTTCTCTCCGGCAACCCAGCCAGGTATGGAATAAAATCAACGCTCCAGTTTTCATGACTCGTGATATCCCACGTTATCGAGTGGATGAATGATACCCATTTAAGAAATACAAATTATTCCATACTCCATACGGAAGCCGGTGAAGCGGGGAGAATAAGCATTCGGGGTCATCTTGATTCCGGCACATAACAAGCCATCGAGAAGATTTTTCTCCCTTCACCGTGAACAAAGTATGAGCCCAGATTATAAAATGTTCATCGAAGTACTAAATGACCTTGGTAGTGTGGTAGTGATCGTCTTTTAATTTCAGATATTGTCGTCCTTGGATCGAATTGGTCTTTGTTAGCAGATTACTGACGATTGCTGGATATTCGGCTAGCTGCTAAGGTCCATTCACAATATAAACGTTTTGAGAGGCGCTCATTGGATTTCACCGTCGTGTTCGGCCCAAGAACTTGCCTGTGTATCCCCAGACCAGTTAGTTAGGTCTTTTCGATCCCCTATTATGCATGAACTGGGAGACTAGGCCAGAGCGAATGTACAAAATTACCTAGAGGCTAGTCCTTCCAAATAATAGATTTTGTCGCCGTTGATATGTAAGTGAATTGTCTCATAGGACTGCATTCATGGGTGTGCTAGTCGGTACTATCTATACCTATCCATCTATCGCTATGTGGGAATGTAGATAATATGAGAAATACACGCCGTCTGTATGCATGACTGGGACCGATGACGATAATCCACCACTGGCGGGCATCTGGAGTTACACCTCCCCAAAACAGTTTTGTATGTACGAACAACGAATTCGAGTATATTTCATTTCCTCCATTAGTCCATGGATTGTTCCCGGCTTATCTCCGTACGGAGTAGATCGCCGGCTGTGGAGAAGGAATGTGGCCGGTGCGTCTAGCCCTAGACACCCGGGGCAACTTAGTATCTAGGTATCTACAGTGCCTTAACCTAGTAATTTAATACTACGTAGCTTTCCCCAATATGATCAGTCGATTATAAATAACTTAAGTAGATAGAGCCCTTATCCCCTGTAAAAATTATAGAATTTGACACGGCCACCAAACTCTGTCCCAGAGCACTTGAGGCATCATACGAAGAGGTACGGAAGGAGAACTGGTTGTGAACTCAAGCTTTTTGCTAAGTATAAAGGAACTTGAAGCATGGCTACAAATTGAAATAGATTAACTTGGGTAAGATAAGACGTCTGAATAAAGTAGGCCAATGTAAAACGCATATACTGGGACTAAATCTTCAAACATCTTTTTTAGGTAGACCGAGGATTTCAAGTAGAAAATGCAACAAAGTATCATTTGTTCGAAACATCTCACAGGTCATCCATGGATAAATTATTTAATGCTTAAATCTTTGTGTAAGACGTACATATAGCTGATAACATAGTCTGTTCATGGTAACTACTGTCTCCGTTGGAACATCGACAGGAAGCACAAAACCGTATCACCATTCATCATCGTGGTATGGCGTTGCTTCGCGCTCAAACCAAAGAGTCGCCTTTCTCCTACCATTATGGTCAGGATCATACTTGAAACGAACCCTCCCTAGTGCGGTACTTTCTAACTGCGGGTCTCTATTGCGCAGAGGTGTATACTTCACTTCTCCAGCGGTCGCCAGTAGCGAGTGTGGGCGCTAATCTGTTGACCGTATTTTTCATTGCATTCCCCTGCGGTCGGTATCCATCAGGGTTTAAGTTATAATCCGTGTCTGGAATCGAAGTCGGCCCGCGATATGAGAAGATATACTGGCATACTTCCACCAGGCATTCAAGCAAAGAGTGAGCCTAGCGGGATTTTAGTAGGCATGAGGAGCATGATCCCCTTTTTGGTAATGGTTTGTATAGGCTTGTGTGACGGTTCGTATCACGTGATTTTATCCCAACAGTTTGTTTTGTTTTTGTTATTTTATGTACAAGACAGCTTGTTGATCACTATCAAATGACCAAGCCTGACCCTTTTACTAAACCAACACTAGGGCACATCAGAATCGTGGACTTACAAGAAGAAACATTTGTCAGGACCTGACAAGACAACGCCGATTGACGCCACCGGTTACATCGCTCCGGGTCTTTGAAAATAGCAGCTTCTGCCCGCTTCGGTACACATCATAACATTCCAAAAGAAGACTTACCTAGCTAACTATGCCAAGTTGACAATATCCTGAGATCGCGTGAGTCACCCGCATATGATACCCGCAGGCATTTGGGCACTAATAAAGCTTGATGTTGCCGAATGGTCCGGCATATCGCATTAGACGCATCACAATTGAGTCGAGACCCGATGCTTGTTTATGTAGTAATCTGCAGTGACTATGGGGCTTGGTGCTACGTATTTCTGATTATGGCTATAATAACCTACTGAACAAACACATGGGAGTACTAAACTAGTCTACAAGATCACGATGTCAAATCAAACACTCTGACTGGATCTATAGGTAGACAGTGCTAATGGGAAGGCCGATGAAACGTTGACGGCCACTAGCTCAATTCCCCCACCAGACGACAAGAAGGGCATACTTACTTGGTTGAACTGCGTCAATACATTTTTGCACGTCTTGGATTTATTTTCATGCTATCGAGGCCGCTACTCCGTCCGCACATAGGTAGGTTTTCGGTGGCGTTATGTCCCTACATATTTGTGCGAATATAACGGGTATGTTGAAAGGGAGGGAGTAATTCAACTGATTGCTGGAGATTTGTTAGCTCTAGGTAGCTAGGAATGAAAGTGTCTAGCATGTAATTCATGTCATGCAGTGGTCTAACTAGGGCCTGCAGCTGATTTAATCCTCGAGCCATGTTTGCTTAAACCGGGCCTCTTTCCTCTTTGGGAACAGCTGATTGAACTCTTGCACATTAAGCTAAAAACCTTGCCCCATTCTCGAAAGGGCAAAATTCCTGCAAGCCCGAGGCTTCAGGCGGAGACGAGTATATAAAGATGCCAACGTCCTCCTGTCAGAACCTCAATCTCGTATTCGGACATTAAATCGGAACCACAGACAACCCCAGAATCGCTTCCATCTATCAGTTTTCAACCTTTTTGGTGCTTGCCGGACTTACTAGCGCTGCTCCTCATTCCAAGCTTCACAGGCGTGACGCACTGCCTGACTACGCCATCACATACGCGCCACTAACGTACGTCTACAGCGAGGAGAAATGGTTTCCTTCCGATGTCCAGACCCATCTACAAAACGTTCAACCTGAGGTAAACTACGTGGCCAGCGGAACCAGCGGCTCCGTCACACTCGACACGCTTAGTACATACGCTTCAGACGTCTACTTGACAGCATCGGATGGTCCAATCTTGAACCCTCTGAATAACACCCCTGCCTGGGCCCTTTCAGACTACGGTATCCCGGACAGTACTGGGCTCAGCGGGGCCCCAGGAACCATCATTGCCGTCGAGAAGAACAGCACAACAACAGATGTCTTTTACTTTCACTTCTATTCTTACAACTATGGTGGAACGTGAGTTTACCCGCTTATAACGCTTGATACTGGTTTTTTACACCACAGATGCTGATTTGTGCCCTTACAGTGTCTTGGGCGTCAATAATGACGACCATGTCGGTGATTGGGAGCACGTAATGGTATGTTGATAATTAGTTTTTATTCTATAATTCTGGACCTAATCCATCGTCAGATTCGCTTTGTAAACGGGGAACCCTATGCCATCTACTGCTCCGAGCACAGTGCTGGCTCTGCCTTCTACTGGGACGTCGTCACCTTCGATGGTAACCGGCCCATTACCTATGCTGGTTACGGAGGGCATGCCAACTATGTCACGGCCGGAACACAGGAGTATACTATTGCTCTCGGCCTAATTACCGACCACACTGATACAGGGCATCTGTGGGACATGACAGTGAACTATCGTGGATACTGGTACGTTGTTGACACTGCGGAATTCAGAGTTGCATCAGGCGCGGGCACAGGCGCTTCCGAAGAGGCTGATGAAACAGCCACATGGCTTAGCTGGGAAGGACAATGGGGTGACGAGCAGTACCCTGACGATTTTTTTGATGACCTGAAGACCGGCCAGTGGTGTATCTCTACCGAGTGCCACTACACCAGCGGACCTACTGGCCCCGTGGCCAAGAACTTGGGGCGGACGACTATGTGTGAGAATGATGACAACTGTACAATCTTCGATTACATCAATGATTTAACATCGCAGTCGTAGAAGATAATTTAATAGGTAGAATCATCAAAACGCACGTATTAGTATGAATTTGCTATGATTTGATGTGATCAAATCTTCATCTTCGTCGATTCGTACATTATTAGATTTTTGCTTGAAGGGTCTTATTCTCCATTTTCACGATTGTGAAAATCAGAAAGAAATTTGATGTACGTAGTCTAATAGTGATATCAAGAGACGAAATAAAATTCCTATATACAAAATACCGTTTCAATCTATTGAAAGACAAGATCCACTCTTCCAATCACCAAAAAATGTGTTTCAAGATAATACTGCACACGTGAGTTCATAGCACCTACTCTCATCGACGATGCTCTACGCTTCGTTAACGTCGCCACGGATAACTGGAGATACAAGAGTTGACCTTGAAGCAATCTTGGCTGCCAATGACAGCAAAGGCGTGTTGCTCAGAATCTCAAAGACCGATACATCGCTCTTGACTTCCTTGAATATCCAGGCACGTACCTCAACAGCCACAAGACTGTCAACTCCATAAGAGTTTGCAGGACGAGAAGAGTCCAAGTCCTCTACCTCTATCATCATAGCCTTGGCAAGCTTGCGTACGAGAGCAGTGCATACAGCCTCCGTGGCCTCAGCCATGGTCTTCGCCTCACCAAGCAATGATTGAAGCTGCTCATCGTCCGAGCTACCACCTTTAGCCGCACCGAGCTCTTGCGTATCATAAATGCGCAGTGGACCAAAACGGGGCTCGCTGAACCAGAATGGATCGTCGTGGCCGTTTTGCTTGAGTAGACCACCGGTTGCGAGTCCGACAACAACCTGGGCGGGAAGTTGACCTGCAATAGCAGCTTGAATAGTTGTCAAGACCTCTTGCTCGTGGATACCAATCATCGCACCTGTTTTAAGGTACGACAAGATTTCTCCTCGCTGAGCTGTGATACCAATACCGAGAACAACACCGAGATTGATACTTGTGGCATTTTGTCCGTGGGCACGACGGTGATTAGCGATAGCGTCTTGGAATGTGTTACCGGCATTGTAATTTCCTTGACCTCGAGAACCAACGATGCCTCCAGTTGATGACAGACAAACAAAGAAATCCATGTCTTTGGGCAACATGTCATGGAGATTTTTGGTAGCTTGGACCTTCGGGCGAACAGCGGCGTGGAAGTCCTCGACTGACATATTCTCAAATAGAACGTCCTAGATGGAAGTGTTAGGATTTCTATCCCAGCGAATGAAGTAGTGGATAAATACCTGAAGCTGCATAGCACAAGTTATGACACCCCTGACTGGCGGGAACTCTTTGTCGATATCACTGAGAACCTTTTGTAGTTCGGAGACCTTACTGATGTCACAGGCAAATGCCATAGTCTTTGCACCCATCTTGTGCAGTTCTGCTATAAGCTTTTGAGCCTCAGGTTTTGTTGCTCCAGAACGAGAAGTGAAGACGAGATGTCGAGCACCCTGTTGCACCATCCAGTAGGCTATCGCACGACCAAGACCACCCAATCCCCCAGGGATCATATAGGTAGCATTTTCAGGGAAGGAATAAGGCTTTATGGTTTGAGGAACAATCTACTGCAGTGTTAGCATGATTTGTTCGATTATATGCGGTCAACTTGGAATGGGTATTCGTTACGTACTGGTACCAGATCATCAGGCTGGGCGCTCAGCACCATCTTACCAATATGCTTTCCTGTCTGCATAATTCGGAAGGCCTCCTCGATTTGAGAAAAGTTCATCACCTTGAGAGGCTGAACGGGGCGAATGATGCCATCAGCGAGGCATCTCATCACATCTGCAATAATGCGCCCGAACAGGGGAATATTGTCGCGATACACAGACAACATATTGACACCGGCAAATATGATGTTGTTCATGAATGGGCTCATGTCAATACCGGTATTTCCAACTGGGGTACAATGTCAACAATGGAACTATTTGATAAAAAAAAACACCCTCTCCATGTACTTACCAATATCCTTCTTTCCAAGCTCGATAAAACGCCCGAATGGTGCCACACAAAGCCATGTCTGGCGCAATGCTTCTCCTGCCAACGAGTTGAGGACAACATCAACGCCTCGACCACCGGTCATACGCTTAACACCACTAGCAAAGCTATGGTCTCGACTATTGAAAATATGGTCCGCGGGGATGCCATACGTATCAATCAAAAACTGCTTCTTCGCTTCCGAAGAGACGGTCACGAAAATCTTTGCGCCTATATGTTGAGAAAGAATGATAGCAGCTTGACCCAGGCCACCTGCTGCTGCATGGATAAGCACTGTCTCACCATGTTGCAGACGAGCGACGTCAAACAGCGAATAGTACACGGTACTGTAGATGCAAGGAATAGATGCAGCGACTTCAAAGGACATGGAGTCCGGCATTTTCTGGAACATTTCCTCTGGGTTTCTCAGGAACGTGCGATAACAGCCCAAACGGAAGGTAATAACGCGATCACCAGGCTTGTATTTGGTAACATCCACGCCAACACGGGTGACAATACCACTGCACTCAACACCAAGATCGGTATCGGCAATTTGACCCATTGCAATCATGACATCGTGGAAGTTCATGCCGACGGCCTTGACTTCGATCTCTAATTCTTTGGCACCTAAGGGCTTTGCATATTCGTTGTCATCAACAAATTGGAATGTATCTAGCATGCCGGGTGTCTTGATAGCTAGAGCAAGTGCACGACCAGGTTGGTTGAAGGGGAGGTTGACAGCTGGTGGCTCTGTCTTGCTTGCCTCGAACATGGCATTCAAGGTCTTATCAGGCACTAGTCGTAGCGAGTGTAGTTTTTCCTCCCGCAGTGCGTACTCCCATTCCTGATCACTTTTGGTCATGGACCGAAGGACTTGCCCAATCGCTGTTACCTGAGTCTTGGAGTCTAGCGGGCTGTTCGGATCCAAGTCAAGGCTGATAAGTTGCATAGAAGGAATTTCACTTCGAATAGTTCGACCAAGTCCAGCAATGAGGTTGCCTTCCGGGCACTCACTATCAATAGCAGCTCCGTTGGTAATCCATAAAGTTCGTTCAGAGCTGAGCAATATGTGCTTAACCGCCGCGAAATCTTTCTCACTGGTCGTGTGAAGCAATGGTTCGTTCGCTTCAATCAACGAGATACAAGTCTGACCCATCAAATCGGCAGCTGATACATTGGAAATAGACACTTGTTGAGAGTTAGACCCCGACGACGAAAGTTCGGCTGACAATGTGGCGGCCAGTTTATGAGCAGGTGTTCCATCATTCTCCGGTACCACAATAGTAAATTTGCTGGGAAGAGGAGCTTCGGGAATAGGATCGGCTGTTGAAAGCATTAAAGAAATAGAGTAGGCATCGGTGCTGTGATCCCTGAAGCACATGTCGAGACCACTGAATCCCTGCTCACGGAGATTCTTATCCCACAGTTCCTCGGACAACCTTGGTCCCCATTTCCGGCCGTCTTGCTCACCTGTAGAATCATTGAGTTAGTCAAGATGTACACCAGTAAAGGCATATTACGTACCACTCCACCATCCCGAAAGCGTTCCGAAGACCATTGGAACTCTCGCCAGAGTTGTGGTTAATTCTCCAAGAAGCAAGACACCACCACTACATTGTTTTGGTTAATTATAATACCAAGAGTAGGAAAAGTAAACATGATCAAGAGACACATACGGTTTCAGCATTTCTTTGCAGTGAGCGAGACACGCGCTGATTGATGAAGTTGCGTGCAAAACGTTATTTGCAACGATCAAGTCGTAAGCATGCGATGGTAAGCCTTGCTCTATAGGATCCTTTACGATATCAAGAACCTTGTACTCCAGAAATGGGGACCATTCTTGGAAGTCAGCAGCAGCCGCACCAAAGAAACCACTGCTAATGTCAGTGAAAGTGTAGGATTCAAGCCAATTGGCAGCATCCTCGCGTTGACCGAGTGCGGACAAAATCACAGACGTAGTGCCTCCAGTTCCAGCGCCAACCTCTAGAATCCTTAGAGGTTTCTTGTGAGAGAGGAGCTGGACGAATTTGGCAATGATAGGATTCCACTTATCCGTTCCCAACGCATTTCGGTAGTATTGGGTCAAAAGAGAATCCTGCATGAGGACTTGTAGAGGCTCTAGTTCCCCACGGAGAATTTTATCAAACTGCGAGCCTTGATGACAGAGAATCTTTCCATCAATTGTAGCCTCCGATACTCGTGATAGAAGTTCGTCTTCAAATGCTGGAGTGGTATTCAGCCAGTCAATATCATCGTTCTCTTGACAATCCAACTTTCCTTGCTCTCCAAGTTGATATCGATGTTGCATGTACTCATAGAACAATTGGTGATGAGGAGAAAAGGCTTTTGCGTGTGACGGAGAAAACTGCTTTAAAGTCCGCTTGCAGAAAATGAAAGATGCAAGCTCCAAATCGCGAATGACTTTCAAATCCGCATCTGCCACAGTTTCACCATACGGAGCGAACAACTTTCTGGCCTTCTCCAAAGGAAGATGCTCAAGATCGACATCCCATTTCGGGTGGGAACCAAGCTTTCTCAAGAATGTAGGGCTTCCGGCTGCATCCGTGCTCATACCATCCGCCATATTCTCAAGAGTGACAATTCTGCAGCCCTCGATGACGACCATTGGCTCCTTCCACTCACGGTCGGATGCCACGATGGTACCAATCGATTCATTGAAACCGTAGGGCTTAGACTTTGAGTAGCCGTAAAATCTGGTTCCAGGTACGGAGCTGATTTTGCTAGAAATGAACAAGCTTTCGATGAACCGAGGGATTTTGGCTTTTTGAAGCTGAACACCAGTAGGCGTAGACGCAGGAATAACCATCTGGATAAAGGCATCCAATGCCGCGGGATGAACAATGTGCGGATATTCAAATGCTTCTGGCATATATTTCTTAGTATCTGGGATCTCGAGCTCACAGTGGGCTTCATAGTCTCCAGAGCTAATGTGAACAAGGCCAGTAAAGGTAGGGCCCCATTGAAGACCAAGCTCTGCCAACTGTATAATAATCGAAAGTCAGTATTTTATAAATGAATAAGGGGCAAGAGGAAAGTGGGAAGAGCGTGGATAACTTACCGAAGCATAAACTTGACGAGGATCATCAGGATTGAAACCCGCCGTGGATAGTCGAACGTATTCATCATAATGTCGCTTCGCAGCAGCAGCCTCCTCATCTGCGAACGTTGGGTTTTGTTCCGTCTCATACTTGACAGCAACCAAACCAGCACAATGTTGTGTCCATACTCCCTGACGAGTTCGACATGAGATTGTGAATTCATGCCAGAATGAGTCCGACAGACGGCTACCAGCCCTCCATGGTCTAAACTGCAATTTTGTCTCCGTAGGAAGTTCGGGGTGGAGCACCATAGCTTTGCCGACTGAAACATCTCGAACCTGGAATCCGGCAATTTCCTTCGTGGGATCCGCAATCTGGCGAGCTCCTTCTATAGCCATGACGATCATACCAGCTAGAGGATACAGGATTGTTCCTTGGACTTTGTGGTGCTCAATCCATGGTGCTTCAGAAACGCGCAAATAATTGGTCCAGAAAGGTTCAATATCCGTTGAATGCTCGTTTAGCACACCGACAAGGTCGTATCGAGGAAGTTTGCGGTGTCTGAATGCCGCAGAAACAGCCGATTCGTACCAGTAACGCGTGGAATGATTCCATGCAAACGGCGGCAAATTTGTCAACAAGCGAGGGCTTTGATTGTCCTTCTGACTTCCGTTGACATTGGCAATATCGACGGGGTAGCCCCGCTGAAACAATTTGCCAAGGGAATCAAGGCAACACCGGACAGCATCTTTGCCTCTTGACAGTATCGACACGTAAGGTACTTCATATCTTTTCTTTCCTTGACCTGCATCCAAGATTTGTTTCAGCGGCCCTTGGAGAGCGGAGTGCGGTCCGACCTCCACGAACTGATTCACATATTGAGCATTACCTGCCGTGCGTCTCTTGCTTGGGCTAAATTCCAACCCTGCCTTAACAGCGTGACCGAACTTGACCGGATTCACCATATTAGAGACCCAGTACTGTGGTGTTGCAAGTACCGCATCATCGACGATGGCTCCCGTGACAGACGAGAACATGGTGACATTTGACTTCTCTGCTGACTTTGACGACTTCAAACCGCTAAGCGATTGTGTGTATGCATCGGCTAAGGCTTGCATATGCGGAGAGTGATATGCTGTATTGACAGCTAATTTACGATTAAAAATGTTGTCAGCATCAAGAAGAGTCTTGACCTGCGCAATTGCGGATAGATCTCCAGACAAAGTAACGCTGGATGGACTGTTGATACATGCCACAACAACGTGGCCATGATCTGACGAAACTTGATTGAGATACGACCTGACATCATCCTCTCCAAGTCCAACTGTCAGCATTGTACCTTTGGTTTTTAAGCTGCTAGATAGATGGCCTCGGTGATAGGCAATGGTCCATGCGTCCTCGCGAGAAATTGCTCCTTTGGCGTACGCGGCCTGTGAGTATAGAGTGATATTTTAGTTCTGTTCATAATCAAATTCAGGAGATGGGGCCATCTTACAGCAATTTCTCCGCTTGAATGGCCAATAACAACGGACGGTTTAATGTTCCATTCAGCCAAAAGGTCAACCAGGGCCACCTGAAGCGCGGTACAAGCTGGCTGGCTGATTGCGGACTCATTGATTCGAGATTCCTCTTCATTCAAAAGTAGCTCATCTTTTGACCCAGTCAGTCTGTGACGTACAAATGACTTGGACGTTTTGAAGGCATAAGGAGGCAAGCAAAGCTTGAGGCAAAAAGAAGGAAGAATTTACCGAGAAGATACCAGGCACTACCCAAGGCATTAAAAGTGTCAGATGCAGCCTCAAGGCTCTTTTTAAACAATGGATACGTAAGCAATTCGCGACCCATAGCAAACCACTGTGCGCCTTGACCAGTGAAAATGAAACAGAGATTTGGAACTTGCGATGATCGCACCGGCCTTGGTATGTGCTTGCTGAGGCTTGTAGATAACTCTGTAGCCGTTGAAGCTACAGTGTATGTCTTCCAAGGCATTCTGCTACGATGCTCGGAAAAGGTGAAAGCAAGGTCAGAGACGATATTGGCATCAGTGCTGGCCTGGATATAATCAATAATTTGCTTCGCTGTTCTGTCAGTGCCAACCTGGTCGTGAGATGTCCAGACAAGGAGCTTTGGATGATCAAACATTTCGAGAGAAACGTCCCTCTGTGGAGTCGATATTTCGGATCCGCTCCCAGGTGTCTGCTGAAAGTCGCTGCTTGTGCTGCTGCTATCGTCATTGCTGCCCTCGCTATTATCAATGCTTCCCTCGCTCTCTATACTTGATGGATAATCGACTGTTTTGTGTATTCCATCAAGGCCACGAGACTCCAGATAATGATACGCATCATCAATGATGCAGTGAGCATTTGTACCTCCGTAACCGAAGGAATTAACACTTGCACGACGAAGCCCTTTTGTCGGCCACATCTCAAGTTTTGTAGGTACCTAGCATCCATCAAGAGAGATCCCGTCAACAATAAAAAACCTATCCCATCAAAGGAAGACTAACCTTAAGGCGCCATTTATCCATCGGAATACGTGGGTTCGCTTTTTCAAACCAAAGATTGGGTGGGATTATTCCTTTTTCTAAAACGAATAGGGCTTTGATGAGTCCAGCCAAGCCGCTGGCCCCCTCCATATGACCAATGTTCGTTTTCACAGACCCAATAAGTAGCGGGTTTTGTTTAGGACGGGATGCACTGATGGTAGCAGCAATAGCCGAAGCTTCTAGGGGATCACCAGCCGCAGTTCCTGAATTGAAGTCATGTCAGTATATAAGGGTGACACTATATCTAATAATTCTGTTACCTGTTCCGTGAGCTTCAAAGTACTCGGTGGAATTGAAGTCCAAGCCTGCGCTGGCATATGTAGCTCTGATAAGTTCTTCCTGAGCCTTCGCTGACGGTAAGGTGATGCCTTCCAATGTATTAATTGACATTTCTTATGAGCTTGACGAAAGCTATAAAACTTACCCGGAGTTTTGCCATCCTGGTTTACCGCAGTACCCCTAATAACACCTCTAATAGTGTTGCCATCCCGGATGGCGTCGGCGAGGGATTTGATAACGATGACGGCTGCACCCTCACCACGTGAATACCCGTTGGCTTTATGATCAAAGGACTGCGACTTGCTGTCCGGGCTCAGAAAGTTCAAGGAAGTCATCGCAGTTTGCATCTCCGGCATCAGAATCAAATTGGTTCCCCCGACTAGAGCCTGTTTGAATAGTTCTCTTCTTAGTGGAACGATCTTTCTGAGCGATTTGAATCTAGGTATAGCTTACAGTGTTTGTCTCCCCCATTCTGATACTTTGACATGCAAGATGTAAAGCTACTAGCGAGGAAGAACATGCTGTGTCTAAACTCAAGCTGGGGCCCTTGAGGTCGAAGAACCATGAAATACGATTTGATATCATGGCAGATCCGTTGCCTGTTCCTTCGTAACGTCTGGATATACCAATTAGTTGTTGTTCATCATTATAGTAATATGGATACTTACGGAATGTCTTCGGCGTCGTGACCGCGTAGCGTTGCATAATCTCTGGTGAATGATGCCATATAACATGCCATGGACGAACCTAATACATCTTCCATGCGCATTCCGGCTACTGAGAATTAACAAAAGAGGTACGAATGCCAAAATACAAGAACGAAAACATACCATTTTCGAGACTCTCATACGCTACTTCAAGCGCGAGTCTCTGTTGGGGGTCCATGGCATTGGCCTCTTTTGCAGTAATGGAAAAAAAAGGGGCATCAAAAAGCCCAACATCCTCTGTCAGATAGTGACCCCCCCTCACGTTCATTGTACCCTGACGCTCCGCGTAGGGATGATAGAACGCATCTATGTTAAATCGATCTTTGGGCACTTCAGTGAGAGCGTGCCTGGAGTTATAGATCATATCCCAGAACTTTTCTGGATTCGTTGCCTCACCCGGGAATCTGCCCCCTATACCGACTACTGCAATTGGCATGGAGGCATCATCCGCGAGTTTCGAAAGAACACTCTCATAATCAGCCATGATATTCAAGTTGCGTGAAAATAGATCCCAAGTTAACTGTGAATGTTCTTGGCTTGCTGTTTGCTATGTCTAGCCGGGGGTGTCTACGGTCTTATCTTATAGAGTATCTACACCTAGTAGTATTCCTCAGACCTGTTCCAGAAGATCTTGTCGATTAATTTATTGATTTTTGATAGGACGGCGTATATGTTTCCAATCATAGCTACTCCTGTCTTCCTCAAAATTACCTCAATTTGTCATTATACCCGCCGTCAACGGCGTCGAGGCTGATAAGATGGGCACCTTTCGAACCGAACACCAAGCTAATACGTCGATGAATTCTCCGCTTTTTGTCCCCTAAAAGGAATATCAAGCCTAAGCATATGCGAATCTCCTTTCGAGCGTTACTCAAACATCAGCTGACCGCTATCAGGATCGTACGTTCAGTACAATGAGTAGGCTCCTAATTAATTGATAGGTCGTTATACGGCGTACGAACCCCAACGGACTGGAAGACGCTGACATCTTTCCTAAATCGGCAATTGATGATATAGGAGTCTGATGTTAATTAGCGCTTACAAGGACATAAAAGAAGAACATACGTACATCGTCTCGGCCTCGCGCACTCCGCTCCCCCGCGAATCCCCGCTATGGTGATTTTGATATGTCAATTGGCTCGTCGCCATAGTGAACAGTCAGCTTTAATATATTTTCAAATAAAGTTTTACTATATTACATCTATTATACGGACATGTGGTGGACCCATTATACAGCGCTGTATTGTTACATATAATCCCGAACCGTCTACTAAGACGAGGCGTTTCCTGCTATAGTACCGTGCAGTCGCCTCGTGGCGTGGGCTGGTAGTTAGTGCAGAATATAGCTGCAACTTTATCACTGCATTAGAGGCTGACTAGGCTATAACGAGGGTCGGATTACTAGGCACGTCAGTGCCTGTGAGTGATGCTTCAATTTTCGGGTAAATTCAAACCTTCAAGGAAACAGTCCACACGTAAAATACATTTGCAACAGATGCAGGTTCGGCACGTTTTCGTAGGCATCTAGTAGAAAACTTACATGATGCCGAATTCTATTACCCATTTCTAGCTACAAAAGATAGTACGCTCCACAGCCCATTGGATGGCTTCTGCCACCTTGCCTACAGTTCCTGCATCTCTAGGCAATTGATGCCCTCCATCATGAGTAACAATTTGTGCAAGCTTTGGATCGCAAATTCCAGCCAAATCTCTTCCCTGGTCTGCCATATTATCTTTGAGCCCAATAACGTGAACAGTTGGAATGTGGATTCTCTGTCCGTGTGTAGACGGGTGAAAGCGCAGAAGAACATCAATGCTCTGTGGTTCGTTCGATGCCCTGGCAATGCGAGGTCGTCTGGATTCAAACTCTTCAATGACTCCCACTGAGCGACAATCTTTAAGCCAGTCGATATCATCATCTTTCAGGTCTTCACCATCAGAGTCTTGGTGAATAGCTGTTAACTCATCACCGATGAGTGTGAGATGTAGTTGTCCAGATGATAAGTCGAATGGCATCGTTGCAGAGAAGAAAATTGCAAACTTGAATGGCTCGGACCCTGGATTTCTTTCTGCCTCGGCTGCGATTATAGTGGATGCTACTGCTGCTCCTTGAGAAAATCCTATCACTCCGTCAAAGGGTCCCTCCTCTCGAACCACGCTCATGACCATTTCATAGGCGGCCTGGACATCCTCCGGAATAGGTTCTCCATGGTAACAGAGATAAGGTCCGGGGAAGATTTCACTGATGCCTAGAGATGTTCATATTCAGTAAGCATTAGCTCGGGAGTTCCATCTTTCCCGGATATTATACCTGCAGGTGGAGGAGCATCCATCTCCCCATCTAAGAATTCAAATTCCCAGTGCCCGGGCAAACGGCTTCTCAGCGGTTCTAGCTGTGCCTCGAGAATTTGAGAATTTGTTCCATGGCCGTGGAGACAGAGGAGTCGCATGGCGGGCAACGAAGAGAAAGAATTTGAGAGAGTAGACAAGAAATTAAAGTTGGAAAACAGAATATGATCGGGCAATGTATGTTTACCATATGATAGCTCTCTAAAAGAACGGCTCCTGTGTTCCGATCGTGCGTCACCCCCACAGCTTTTTGCTGCAGTAGTGTGTATCTTACGTGTATAAAGCGAGTTAATGTTCTTTGCTGATTTCTTAATCATCGCTAATATAGTCATAATCCAGAATATTACCATACGTTGGATGTATGACATCCTATCCCCCGCCGAGTAATATATCGACCATATACCAACCCGTCGTACGATTTCTTACTCGGTCCGCTTTTGGCCCCTAAGAATACACGTAACTATTGCCCATGATTACATCTTGTGGAATGATGCTTTCAGCTAAGGACACCTGCAGCTAGTAAGTATCGTAAGACAGTCCTTGCGAATTGGCGGGCAGTGGGGAACTTGGAAGTTGGAATAAATATATCCTTTCCATGACTTGAATAAGAATATACTCAAAAAGGGCTGAAAGGAAGTAGGCCGACTATCAATACCGCGATTGAAACTCTGTCTACACATCCATAATTGATTATGGAGTCTATTTCACTGTACACCTTCCTTCCATTTGCAGTATTTGTCTGGGTGACGGTTGTTGCTATCTACAGATTGACCTTTCATCCGCTAGCAAAAATCCCTGGCCCCAGATTAGCTGCCATCACTCAACTCTATCAGACTTACTATTCATATCATAAAAATGAAAGTCGGTACTATCAAAAGGTTGAGCAGCTTCACAAAATATATGGTACGAGCCTAATGCTTTTGTCACCCATAAGATGAAGTGTCTTTCACATCATCCGTCGGCTACAACTGAATAGACTGACAGGAGTATAGGCCCGGTAGTTCGCATTACACCAGATGAAGTCTCACTCAGCGACCCCGAAAATTACAGCCAGATCTACCACATGGGTAGTAGGTACTGGAAGTCGCCGAACTATTACCGGGTATTTGGAGCTCCCGCAGCATTCTTCACCACAGTCCCGAATAAATTGCATGCGACCCGGCGAGCAGAACTGAATCCCTTCTTCTCTCGGAGAGCAGTACTAGCCCTGGAGCCAGTGGTTCAGGAGAAGGCACGTACATTATTGGCTCGGCTGAAGGATGATCTTGATACGAAAGGTGTTGTTGAGCTTCATGACCTATTCGCTGCTTTAAGCGTCGATGTTGCGAGTGACTACTCATTTCATGATTCTTACAATCTCCTCAATGTAGAGAGTTATGGAAGGGACTTTGCGAACATGATTCGTGGAGTGCTGAAGATGTTTTGGTTTTTCATGCAATCTTCAACTCTCCACACCATAGCCATTAGCCTACCGACTTGGGTTTCTGGTATGGAGCCGAGATTCAGAAGGTACAACACAATGGTAGAGGTAAAGTCCAGCAGGAACAGCCTGTTATTCATGGTACGAGCTTTGCTAATTATTGTTTAGAGCACACGTAACAAAGTGAGGCAAGTCGAGAGGCAGCTTGAGTTAGGGCTTGATAAGCCACTCCGAAGAACAATTTTCCACGAGCTCTTGACATCGGAAGCTGTCCAGGCTGGCGCCACTCCTCCTAGTGTCGATGACATGACAGATATAGCCTTGACTATCATGGTAGCAGCAGCCGCCGCAACGGGAAATGCCCTCTCAATCACGACGTTCCATGTTCTTAACAATCGGGATATTTACCATCGGCTGCGTGAAGAGTTGTTAGCTGCGTATCCGGATGAAACGACACCTATGAACTGGGCCGACTTGGAGAAATTGCCATACCTTGTAAGCTGAGGCCACCGAAATTCGAAAGACCTGAGACTTGGAAGCTGATACTTTGGCTCTGTAGAATGCAGTCATTAAAGAGGGTTTGCGCTTGTCGTATGGAGTGATCGGAAGGCTCCCTCGAGTGGTTCCTGAAGGCGGTGCAGAGTTTAATGGCCACTTTCTTCCAGCAGGCGTTAGTACTCATTCCATAAGATATATAACCGATTTGCTTAACCTCATACAGAGCATTGTGGGCATGTCCTCATGGATGATGCATCGTTCTCCAACCATATTTCCTGATCCCGATACATTCGACCCAGAGCGCTGGTTGAACTCAAGCGATTCCGCCAGATTGGGCCGGTATTTAGTATCCTTTGGCAAAGACAGCCGCCAGTGTATTGGCATGCCGTAAGTCTCAATGCAATTCAGTCGAAAGTTGGACTTGCTAACATACCGAAGACTGGCATACTGCGAGATTTACATAGTTATAGCCGTTTTGTTTCGCAACTTGGGTACCCTAGAAGTCTACCAAACACAGCTGAAAGACCTCGTTTTTGACGATTACTTCTCAGGATACCACCCAGAAAATGCAAAACCACTATGTGTGCGTCGCTCTAGAAACATTGCTCAGGTGGTTTGATTGCTGTGACTTTTGTCAGGGGAACCGTGCCTTTTCCAGATAATGTAACCCTAATGAGGGTTAGGGCTGGGGCTGTATTGACATGTCCGCCAATAGTTACTTTGTACCTAGGCATTTCAGAGGCGATAAAAATTGAATTTGATTACATACATAAACATGATTGCATACGTAAGGCTAATTTTATGACTCAAAATGCGGTTCCTTACATTGAATAAGACAATTGGTCTCAATGGTAGTTATTATCATCTACTTTCTACTATGGTAGGCCAAAGCCCGAGATACCGTAAGGTCTATCGAGTAACAGGTTTTCGCCAATGCGAGCGCCTTGCAATTTTTTTTTTTTTGTTTTCTCCGCGTATTGTGGAAATTTCCAAGAGTCATCAACTGGTGGCACCAATCCAGCACCGACAACAATATCACGCCATCCCAAAGAAGATATAGACATTAGTGTAAGTTAGAAAAGTCACCAGGCTGCAAAAGTGAACGACTAACTTAGTTACTCAGGTAGGAGTCGAATGCGATGATGAATATTCTAAGAGCGCAAGAGGTGCGGCCGCTAGCTGGTGACTTCTCGAGTCATAGATCATCCTTGTACGAGCCTTTCACATTAAGCCCATGATTGATCCCTTTCTACGGAGTATGGGGTCAGATTTAGCCTACATACGTAAATAAAAGCGACAGCTAGCAGATCCAGTGGCGCGGTTGACAGCGGGCCGCCTAGGTCCGTCTGTACGAACTTTGAAGGATCAAAATGGGCCCAGCCCCCGACCATTTAAGTAGTTACAGGCTTACAGCTCCTGCGTACTTCCGTACTGGGTAATACTAATTACAGATTCTTTCACACGATCCAGTTCAAGTCCCTTCCGACTGATCAAGCCTCGTCTCGAGTCACAGAGCCGAGCGTGGGACATACCGTACCCACTGGAGAGGAATCGGTCATTGGCCCTTGGGACTTTAAGGGGAAAGCTGCGTCGATCGTGCGTGCCGACCTCCGAGTAAGCACTAACCCTACATGAGCAAGGTCTTTTATCAACGCATGCGATACAGGCGGTGACTGAATGTTTGAAAGTCTGGGCAGAAATTTCGACATTAGCCTGAGTTACCTAGTCCTTGAGGCTTGGTGTGGTGACTCCCGACTACTCCGTAGTGAGGTCTCAAGTTCCGATTTTTTCCTGAGACAGTTGGCCGATAGGCGACACTTAGTCCACGTTCTCAAACTTTTCGATGTTTTTTTAATTTCTCAAGATTTCTGCTCTGCCCTTCAATGCGATCCAAGTGACACCAGAGAGGATGGCATCTTCGTCAGAATCCCAATCGCCTTCCGGCCCAAAACGTGATTGGCGGTTTTGGGCCGTGTTTCCTGGACTCTGTTTTTCTGTCCTACTCGTCGGCCTCGATACCTCTATCATAGCTACGGTGCTCCCCACTATTGTCGCAGATTTGCAGTCGGGTGCCCTGTACATATGGGTTGTAAACGCATACTTTTTGACCATGGCGGCAGTCCAACCGCTGTATGGCCAAGCTTCGGATATATTTGGAAGACGTATGCCTTTGATAGTGTCAATTGCTATGTTTACGTTGGGCAGTGGTCTATGCGGAGGCGCGAGTAACACTGCTATGCTCATTGCTGGCAGAGCTGTTCAGGGCCTTGGCGGAGGAGGTCTTTTTGTCATGGTCGACATCATCGTGGCGGATCTCGTTCCTCTCCGAGAGAGGCAGAAATACATGTCGATGATAATGGGCACGTTTGCGCTGGGCACATTCGTTGGACCCATCATCGGAGGCGCGATTGCTTCGAAGATCTCCTGGCGGTGGGTGTTTTACATTAACTTACCCATTGCTGGGGTAGCATTTGTTCTAGTTATACTCTTTCTGCGCGTACACTACAGACGCGACGGTACCCTTTGGTCACGCCTAGCTAGGGTCGATTTGTCTGGAAACATGCTTTTGATGGCCTCCGTGACAGCTGTTCTGATCGGTCTTACCTGGGGAGGCACATTATACAGCTGGAAATCATGGCACGTCCTGTTGCCACTCTTAATCGGTATTGTGGGCTTAGTGGCATTTTTGTTCCACCAAAAGTTCTTTGCAGCAGATCCCACTATGCCACTTCGCGTGTACAGCAACAATACATCGCTCTTGTCGTTCATTCTCACGTTTCTGCATGGTATCGAGATGAGCTGGCTGAGCTTCTTCCTTCCTATATACTTTCAGGTTCTTCTCGGGGCTAGCCCTATCAGATCTGGTGTTGACCTCCTCGCGATTGTCATTCCCTTGATGCCTGCTGGCATTGTTGGCGGATTCATCGTGGCACAGACTGGCCACTATAAGCCTACCATGATTGCCGGCTACGCTCTCCTAGCCATTGGCGCAGGCTGCTTGACTCTCTTAGACGCATCCTCATCCACCGCCAAATGGGTAATTTTCCAGATAATTGCCGGTGTTGGGGGTGGTCTCGCTTTAACGGCAACACTTCCGGCTGTTCAAGCTCCGTTGGCCGAGGCCGATGTTGCAGTGGCTACAGCATCCTGGGGCTTTGTTCGAAGCTTTGGCTCGATATGGGGCGCAGCCATTCCCGCTGCTGTATTCAATTCGCGAATTGACAATCTCCTGACTACCATCAGTGACCCTAGTATCCGGGCCATTTTGAGAAGCGGAGGTGCCTACGAGCATGCTACCGCAGACTTTATTTCTACGTTAAACATTCAACCAGCAGTAAAGCAGGAGCTTATCGATATCTATACAAAGGGCCTCAAAGAGGTATGGCAGGTTCTTATCGCATTCACTGTGATAGCTGTCCCCATCGCCGTCGTCATTAAGGAGGTGCCCCTGCGTACTGAACTTGTCACTGAGTTTGGACTGAAGGGAGATGAAAAGGAAGAGATGATCCTCGCACAGGTAAGTGGGCGTGAGACTGTGAATGAGAATGGGCTTCGTTCAATAAATTCTCAGTCATCACGCTGATTGACCACAGTTTATTTGTTCGATCAAGTTCTTTGAGTATCATCTTAAAAATTGTATTAATAGTTATCTCCTCTCTTGCATATAAAGTTCTTCATTACAAGGTAGATAACGACTAGTAGAATGAATGGAGAAAAGTAGTAGCATGTACTTGAAGAGTCTACGGACCGTCTACAGACAATGTGATGGAAGTACAAGCGGAGAAACTACATGGATGGACACTGGGTCATTGTCACCGCTTAAAGCATTAGACTCTACGGTTGCTTATTATTCTCCAGGTATCATAATTCATATAGATGCTTTGAATTGGAGAGCCTTGTAAATTGAATAACCCATTCGATACCATGTCCGGTCTCGACACGTTCGAAATCTCACAGTTCATGAGAGCGCAATATCCATGCTATCATGTAATGCTTCGAGTTTTCACGGGGGAGGATATGGATCGTTCTCAAATATATTCTTGTTCTTTTCCTATTGCGCTTTCGACATGATATCCCAGGCTCCAGGTAAACCTCCATAGTAGCTGAATACATCCAAAAGCCGGCTTTTAGTGGCCATAATCCCACCAGAACTCAACATATCGGTTTGCATAGTGACAGTGGCTAGCAAGTGCGAAGAGGACTCGGATAATGTTCGAGACTGGGACATGGGTGCGTAATTCGCGAAGATACTCTTTGCCCACAGTCTGCTGTACGCAAGTCATAACCCCTTTTATCACTTGTCGCTGGTCAGTCCAGTCTAGGTCATTGTCGCCCACCCGACTACTTCTTTTCCCCTTGTCGGTACCGACGAGATCAAACCCAAACAGATAGTTCGACATCTCTTCCCACACTGGCTCGCTGTAGCTCAGTGTCAAACTTTTGATATGACCAGGTCCACCAGTGTCAGCCATGCAAGAGCACATTCGAAGAAAGTCTTCCAACTTTGTACCATCGTCTTGTTTGATGGAGCACCGTATTCGTCGTATTCAAGTACATCAATATCCATATCGATGCGAAATGAATTCTCTCCATAGAAAACTGGCAAGACTTCTGTACGGATCTGCTTGGACACTTGTGCAATGGCTGGTGGCACGAGTGTATAGCAATCAGATATCCAGCGGCTTTTGCTCTGGCTGACAACGGCTAATCGATAAATAATGCCACCGATTTCGGGTGGTAAGTTCGTGAAACGGAATGGCTTCTGAACATTCTTCCGGCGTTAAGTCAAAATATACACAAGATCAAATATCAAAGCATTACTTACCTCGACTTTACCCGTTTTGATCGAAGGTGATTTGCCGGCCATGGCTGCTGTAGACTCCGTGAGTAATTTAAGTAGCTTGTTAGCGACATTTACGTCTCGCTGAAGATACTAGATCTCAGCGCATGAATAGCTCACTAACTGTCTACGAGGCGAGCATTTTTACGAGGATGATGCAGAGATGAAAGGGTTGTGCGTGACCGAGAGAGGTGGCTGTTTTTCGAGAAGAGTGTGTTGATGATGATGATCGTGGAACAAGTGGCGGTGTCCTAGCCACTAGGTATGGAGATGAAGTATTTGCGAGAAGGTGTGTGTGTGGGAGAGGAGGGATTGATTGAAGGATGAAAGAGTTGAGAGAAAAAGAGAAAAAGAGAGAGAGAGAGAGGTCAAAGAAGAGGAAAGAGCGGACGCCCGAATTAGGTATTTCATAGACCAGAAGTGAAGCCAAGTGACTGTACGATGCGGTATATGGTATCACACATCGGATATTACAACTTTTACCAGACCGTTACACTTTCTAGTGGTAAAATAAATAAAACTTGCAGCGCATTGCGTATTCTATGTATATTACACTGCAATGCCGCCGCGTTCACGACGTGTCATGACTAACAGTCAAAAACAACATAATGCACACGACAATCCTACAACCCTATCGACGTACATGCGTAAGTCCTTGTTGATACCATTTATGGGAAGACTGCTTACATGGCGAGCAAGGCTTCCGACCGTAGATAGCTTCAAATCAGACGTTGGGCAGAGCTCTTGGAACAGGCCGGGGGTCGGAAGCGATGTGGAAAGGGCGACTTGGCACAATCAGCAGTCATTTTCAGTGACTCACTCATAGTTCTACTATTCATTGGGCGCTGATTCCTGTTTATGGTCTCCAAAAGGTATCGGGTCTTTGTGGTAGCGGAGGTGCGTGACTGGCTCGAAGAATGACACTGGCTGAGAGAAGAAAACATTATCTAGGGACACCATTTTTTGGGACATGGGTTTTGGATGTAAATAAGGCCTTGCGTTCTGACTATGCTTCGAGGTTAGTCTCTTGACTAAGTATATTCGCCTACATTCGCATAGGTTTCAGACTCAGCCTTGCCCAGGGTAAGATTTCACCATATAATCCGTATATCAGGAAGACCGGTACCAGTGAAACTAAACTGGTCTCAAATTGCACCCACAAGAAGATCATGGAATATCTTTATCTTATTATTACAGGTCACTTTCAAGATGAAGATTCTTGGTTCCAGCGAAGTAGATTCAAACCACACTCCTAGAGCGCACACCCGTTTCAATCGTGGTCTTCGAGGAGAATACGGTCCTGCCGAAAACAATTGATGTATTCGACGTCCGTGTTTATCAAGAACGTCGGTAGATTGATCAAAGCGACGCCACTACCCCAGAGTCCAGCGCAACAAGCCTAGAGTCAGCCATTTTGATGGTAACGGCGTTTCTCTCTTGTAAGTGACCCCCTGTCAACCAGGCAAAGACGGTCAACCCGGGGCACTTACAAGAGAGCAACGCCGTTACCATCAATATTCCATACCTAGAGAGTAACGCATCAATGCTGTTAATCATAAAGCCAGCGCCGAGAAGTATAAAGCATTGAGGATAAATAGGTCTACGAACAACACCCATGACAACCGAACCGCAGCAATAACATATAGAGTATTCAAAACGAACCAAGCCCAGACATAGATGACAATGGCTTGGTTGAACTCTGAGCTTACAGTCTCACTTTTGGACTCAGTATACGCAGCAATGATCCAGCTTCCAAGGAACATATTGGCATAAGAGAAGTTAAAGACCGAATATGAACAGCACAAAGTAGGGCCGAACTAAAAATATTCGCAAAAGGTGCGTTAGCCTCGATTGAGTCTCGGATATAGCAGGCGCAACGTGGTTTGCTCTCCGTATTGCCAATAAAAAACTCCATGACGTCAGCAGTGAACTGACCTAGACCGCCAAAAAACATCGACACCGACGAACACTTTTGGATTTTGGATACTGCGGGCATTGAGGCCAAATGCTGCAATGAGAAAGATGCCTGTGTCATGACTAATCTGTTACTATGTCTGGTTTACCTATTTTGTCGACAACAAGCAAGTATGGATTTGTACCGTTTGCAAATGATAAAAGACCTCATGGCGAAGGATTGGCCAATGAACGGTGCACAACTGAGACCAGGCTGTGTGCGGTCATCGGCATGGCCTCCAGTAGTGCGAAGGGGCTCAAGATGGCAAACTCCTTCCTCGGGTACTTTTTTAACCAGCTGGTCTGTAGTCGAGTAGTTGTATGACACGGTGAAACGTTATAAAAACAACAACAATCTGTCAAGCGAGCATATATCCAGTTATGTAGAGTGAGTAGCCAAAGATTCCAAGCATTGGAGGATACAGCTTTCATATTTACAGGTATGACTCTCTGTACTACCATGAGACCAATGTTAGCCATAATCTGCTTCAAATATGTCCAGTGTTCTGTGGTATAACTTCTTACTGCTTGCGGCGTAGTTGATGGGAAAGCTCCCCTTTGCGTCAAAATCTAGGATGGAGTTCTAGTCATTGGAGAGATAGTAGACCCCTCAAAGTTTGAGATCTTGTCTCACAAAATTTGAATAGATCGAATCATTACACTATGCATCATATCCATTGAAAATCTGTTTCATAATTATGCAGCTCCACCATCGTTGGCTATATATACATACAACTCGCGAATCTTTTGTCATCCAATGCCCACTTCTTCCACATGATTTGTCATACTAGCCATTTCCAAGGTTGTTTAAAATAGAATGATGAATGGGCTTATTCAGTCGTCGGATTCTAATCATATAATATATTTTACAAAAGGGGTTATGTCTATTGAGAATCATCGCGTGATACCCATAGCGAATAAGCTATTCATCATTCTCGATTTGACTTGCCAAAATGATATATGACACAATTCGAGGCCCGCTAGCGGTCAATTCATAGACACATCACTCGTTTCTGTGTCATGCGGGGGTATAGGAGATCCTGGCTGCATGCCGTTACTTGTCGCGGCTCCCTGCATCTGCTCGGAAAGGTCCTTAATTATCCTATTGAGTGGCTAGCTGAGTAACCACTCCAATGACTGATTACTTAGATGAGTTACTGCGCAATAGCCAAGAGTTTATGAGCTGAGTAGCAGCAATTTCCCCAGTCATCACGTCCTGTCGCTGCTGCAGACATTAACATGTAATCAGGACGAGGCATTTTTAAAACCGCCCAGAACTATTTAAAAACGCGCGCGTCTTCACAACCTACGTCGTACAGAACTAAAAGTTATCACACTCTGATTGATCATGTGGCAAGTACCTTTGCACTGCTAGCCTGCTGCGGTTGAACGCACTTACATACGCATGAAGATGTATTCATTCTACCCTGGTCGACGCAATGTAACTACGTACCCCGATTATTTGTACAATCAACTCACTGCGGAAAGAGCGAGAAGGCTTATACAACACATTCTCGGCTTTTCATAGAATCACACACCGAAACACTGTTCCCACAGGTAGTCGTTACGACCCCTTAGACAATGAAAAGTATTCTTTACATCATTCTAGGGACAGAATATAATATAGCTACCTAGGTCTATCCGAGGCTAAAGCAAAGTGTCTCCGCCAGCCACAATAAGCATATCTGCAGAAAACAATATGGCTCACTTGTTGAAGGCCTGAGGTAACTAGCACTGCTGATCATCTGTAAAAGATGCCAACGCCGAGACTAATGACGAACCACAAACATGCCATGTCCACGTTCCTGTCGATCTAGAGCTGTCTATCATGCGATTCGCCTTTTTTTTTTTTTTTTTTTGGTTCCACTCTCGACACAATGACCTTTTGAAGCTGTAAGCCTAGGTCTTAATGAGGGCAAAAGGTGATATTTTGCATCGATGTTTGAATGAACTCGGATTTTCGTTCGGTGTCCATCCGTATCTCAGCTCTCATCATGCCACAATTTTGAGTCCTGTCTCCTGCAACGAGTATCCTAACGCAAGCCACGCTGGAAGTGGTATGTGTTATTGTTGTAACTACCAACTGTGACTTCTCAACGACCTAGATCTGCAGACCAAGCCTTGCGTCGGCCAAAACTTCCTTAACTGAGAAAACTTTTACATAAAGGAATTGAGGAATTGGATAACACATCAAGGACAACCCACATGAACAGTCGCATTGAACAACGAGATGTAAGTAAGCATGGATCATGGGTTGAGGTAACATTTCTTAGAAGGGTAACCAATTGCGCATTCTCGCTTTTTCGACGCCGACACAAAAAGTATAAATAAGGGCGTTGAGCCAGTACTTCCAAAACCAGATCCTCATCAAAAGCATTTTCTAACCCAAGCTTCAAAAGGAAAGACAACATCATGCAGACCAAAATCTCCTTTTCTCCCCTTCTCCAAGCCCTCTGGCTCTCGTCAGCACTTGCAGCACCGTACCAGACTCGCATCTTCGAGGCTGGCACTACCTTCGGTGCCCCCGAAGTCCATGGAACATGGGCTTTGGATCCTTTTGTTGGAACTTCCCCTCCTGACCTTACATACATCAAAACCAGCGCTACTGGTACTGGTACCGTCGAAGTCCATGTAGCCTCTGGCTCTTCACGCTATGAAACCCGCATTCAAGAGACTGGAACGACCTTTTTTGAAGAAGAAAATGGTACCTGGCAACTCGCCGACTTTGACGGTGATGGAAAACTTGATTTGATTTATATCAAGACGTCGAACACTGGCACTGGCTACGTTGAGGTCCATGTTGCCTCTGGATCCTCTACATATCAGACGCGAATCCTAGAGACGGCCACCACCTTTGTCGAAGAAAACAACGGACAGTGGCAGCTGATTGACTTCAACGGCGACGGCAAACTGGATCTTGTTTATATCAAGAACCAGAATACTGGTACGGGCTATGTTGAGGTGCATGTCGCTTCGGGATCATCCAACTTCCAGACACGTATCCAGGAGGTCCCGACTACCTTCATAGAAGAAAATAACGGAGTATGGCGGCTTGTGAACTATCAACATAGCGGACATTTAGACCTTGCTTATATCAAGGACCAAAACACCGGAACTAACAAGGTGGAAGTCCATATTGCATCTGGTGCCTCTACCTACCAGACTCGGGTGCAGGAGGTACCAACGACATTTGGAGAGGAGACGGATGGAGCCTGGCAGCTTATCGACTGGAATGCCGACGGTATTCTGGATCTTGTTTTTATCAAAACTAGCAATACAGGCACAGGTGATGTTGAGGTCCATGT
The DNA here is from genome assembly GCA_022814505.1 of Talaromyces liani. NCBI lineage: Eukaryota > Fungi > Ascomycota > Eurotiomycetes > Eurotiales > Trichocomaceae > Talaromyces > Talaromyces liani. The sequence continues at coordinate 355,256 of JAKLNL010000027.1, forward strand.
AGCATCGGGAGCCTCCTAGACAGATAGATGCCGATAGTATTACATGGAGAAGGACGGTCTCGTTGTGTTTCGAACAGGAGAGATATCATGAGCTTAGATCTATTAGCTTGAATCAATAACAATATCGGGGAGGGAGTGAAATACGAAATTCATATTCTGAGACAATTGTATGCTGAACTATCCTTCTCAGGGCTTGACTAAGGTATGAACTGCTTATAAGATAGTTGAGTATCCTATATTTATCTTTCAAGCAGTTTCTTAGTGATTTGTTTGACAGTGGTTGAATTTACGTATTTGGTTCGCCTTCTTTTCTGCCATGCTCCCGAAACGAAACAGGCATTAACTTGAGAAATACCTAGCCAATCGGCATTCCACTCAGGCCTGCGTCGTAGCGTGAGCGCGCTCCTCACCAGTTAGGTACTGGTGGTCTTTTTTTCTGTTGTGCCGTAGGTATACAAGCCTGCTGTCAGCTTAGGTATCCCGATTAGTTAATCTGAGGCGAGCAGCGGTTAAGCAGACTGAACATCGAACGATCATAAGCACTCAGCCACATCCACAACGACAATAAATAAGAATGCGGAAAGACCCAAGAGCCCGGTTCTTTTCTCTTCAGCTATAGTTATCTATAAACATGCTCATTCAAACAACTACAACAGCCAACAGCGCCCACAGGGCCAAAGACGAGAACCCAGTATGCCCATACCACCCACAGAGCTTAGAGAGATACTTAGTTATATAATAGCAACTGATCTTTTCTCATTGCGCCAATCCAGAAGAAATCACCTAGCCAGCCATCTAGTATTTCCCTACTAGTATCCCCCTATTCCTAATATATTCCTATTACTATAATAAACACATCCAACCCACTCCTCATGTAGGCCTTTTTAATACCCTTTAGGCAGATAAGAGTTTTTGCCTAACCAATTACTAGAACATTCCACAAGTAATATTAGACTCCCGCATAACCCAACTTGGGTTGAAGGTGTCGACCCAAAACCCAACCCAGCCTGGGTCCGGGTTGAGCTTTTCTAACCTAGACCCAATTAGACCCAACCCAGACCCAATACTGGTGTAAGGCCGGGGCTCTGTAGGCCTTACTGAGCACGTTATATCGGCTTGTAATCAATTCATGCACACACCACACTTCACATTTCTATGTCATGCGAGGCTATAGGGAATCCTAGCTACATACCATTACACAGCTCCCTACATCTGCCCAGAAACGTCCGGCAATAGCCTCAGCCTTAAAGTGTGACTGCGCTCAGTTGCACAGCTAACACATTAATGTACCAATCGCAAGACGCGTTAGTCCTGATTGATAGCATTAGACTCGGAGGATCCTTAGAGGGACGGTACTGTATAGCTCTGCGCAATTCGAGGCCCTTTATACACTTTCATGGCGTGGAATAACCAGTTGAGTAGCATGCAGATCGCCATGCAGCCTATTACAGTGGATGTATAATCTGACGAGAATTAATCACGAATGCATATTGTAATGTTATGGTGAGTAACGATGTAGGAAACTTATACTTACTCATGTTTCCGCCGGTCACCGGTAACACAGATGGGAAGTTATAGAAAACCAAGACAAACACTGCAAAGGCTAGAGTAACCACGTTGGCGATCCAGCCAAACTTACGCAGCTTGAATGGCCGGGAAGAAGGAAGGAATTCCTCGCTCCTCTTGCGGTATAAAAGTAAGGCTGCCGGGAACGCAAATGTCAGCTGTTGTAGCAGTAGCCCAGTGCCAATGAGGGCGTTAAAAGCGGTACTAGAAGCTAAATAAATACACCCGATGAGGAAGACGACGAATGCATTGAATAGAAGAGCCCACACCGGGACATGAAGAGACGAGTGCACAGTGCCGATGTACTGGGAAAAGATGATCCCGTTGTCTCGGGCAAATGACCAAGTAAGACGCGACGCTGTTTGTTGGCTGCCATTGATAGCGAAGAACGCGCCGAGCAAGATGCAACAGAGGAATACGGTAGCTGCTGTTGAGGAACGAGTAGCTTGATACCAGATCTCATAAATGGGAACTCTATATAGTGTTCGATCAGCACTGCGAGCACCATGGTATTTATAGGAGAATTTAAGGAATGCCTTTCCGAAACTTACCCTGTAATAGTTCCTAGGACAGCATCAAAATCGCTCAAACTGTAGAGCATGGCAATGACGAAGACAAACGATGAGACAAACCCGATGATTATAGTGCTCATCAGGGCCCTCGGAATCGCGGTTGCTGCATTGGAGCACTCTTCTGCCAGATGAAGGACTCCGTCCAACCCGCCGAACATGTAGTTAGGATTGATGAGGCTAGTCAAGAAAACCACGCCATCGGAGCTCCAACCAGACTCGTTGATGAATGTTGTCCACACAAACTCGCTGGTTTGCTTATTCGTCGACCTAGCCAGGCACGTAATGACTATAGCAAAAAACGAAAGGAGTGAAATCATGACTAGACTCAAGTCAGGTTCAAGTAAAAAACAGCATATGGTAGAAGTCCTCGGAAAGACTCACATCCTGCGTTATGTACCCATGGTGTTTTCCTCAGAAGAAAAATGTTATTCAACAGTAACAAGATATTGGTGGCCTGATAAATCAAGAAGTAGTGCCAGGGGTGAGGAGTGAAGCTTGCGTCAAAGAAGAGTATAATAGCCATGATTTGCTGTGCTGGAATGATCACGACGCCGGCGGTACTGGCAATCCATCCTAGGATATTGAGCGAGCCGCATATATAGCTCTAGAGATTGTCAGCCTCCCCATGATCGTCACAAGCTTCTTAATAGACGTGGCCTTACTAAACTCCGAGACATCTCTTTGGGGGCCAAGATCGACGTCCAGTGGTATTGTCCACCCGCTGTAGGGTACACGCTTGAGAGCTCACCGAGCGTTGCTGCAGAGCACCCCATCGTGACAAAGATCACAATGAGGCCATAAATCACGGCGACAGTGCCTCCTTGCGTGATACTGATTGCCATTGTAGCTGCTACACCGGTCCAACTTTGGCAAATGTTCCACCCAGCGCCGATGATTTCGAGAGGACTAATAGATCGTGGAGACTCATGCGTCAGGCCAAGCCCCTCCTCGGCCACTATGCTTTGGTGAGACGGTTCTGGTTGTCGAGGTAAGCTAGGATCAGTTACAAAAATCAATTTCCTCTCGATGACTCACATACCTCGGACCTTGCCCTGCTCTACTAGAACGTGTGCGTCAGCTATCGATCAATAACCCGCAAGTGGGTATAACTGACCTCCTTCCAGCTCGCTCTTACTCTCCTCCGATATATGGGACTCCATGGCGGCGTTGTGATGGATAATTTCTGGGATCATTCAGAATGGTGCAGAGCAGCGATGAATGCGAACAGACGAGCCGGCCAAATGTATTAAGTAACACTGTGGTTCTGTTGCTTATCTATAACATAACAGTGGCGGCAGGAAACCGTGCGGTGCGGAGTACCCACAAACGCTTCACATTGTAGATAGCATGCTCCCTTATCTCTCTTGAAATCTTAAGGATTTGAAACTTTTAGGAGCGGAAAGCCTATTCCGGGCGGAACCAGGAAGTGAACGTTCCGGGCGGAATTGGACGTTCCGCTGCTGGACTCTTGCACTGAGTCGACCGCAGTGAGTCGGTATATATGTTGTGTTGCTTCTGGCCTATTCAGTGGTAGAAGCCTATTTCATGTCCTCGAACCACAAAATACGAGCACGAGCACATACTACTCAATATGTCCAAAGACTCATCCGCCAACGATTATGTACCTGTGTCTGAATGGCCCAGTGCCGAGGAATGGACAGCTGGCTTCGATGAGTACTTGATGCCTCAGTCTAATGACCTAGCAAACAAGACCGTCCTCCTCGTTTTCGAAGACGGAGCGCGCATCTTACACACCTTTCACGACGCTTCCACTTTGACGTGGGAAGTCAAAGAACAAGGACAGCTATTCCAGAATGGAGTTACCTCCGGCACACCGGGGTATAAAGCATTCCAAGTGCGGCCCGACATCTTCTTAGTTGATTTCTACAAGCCAGAGCATGAAGAAGAAGTTACCTTGGTCCTCAACGTCGCCACTGGCCAGGCCGTCTGTACCATCTCGGGTTTTTACGACCGAGTCGGGGAGCGTCGTACGAAGACGACCTTTCTTAACGCGCATATCGACAGCCACAACAACGTAAAGCCCTTCGAACAGACATCCGCACTCGTCGGCAAACATGTTCTATATCGCTACACACCGCGAGATTGCTACGAGCATGTCTACCTGAACCGAGGCACCTTCACCTGGCATTGTGTAGATGGAGCTGAGAAAGGACTCGCAGACACCGAGCAGACCAAGGTGCAGGCTCTCGGCGAAGAATTGTATCTTCTGTTCTGGACTGAGACTGTAGCGCCAATAGAAAGCGTGGTGGTGGTGGATCTGAAGGAGATGCGTTCCACCGGTCGCTTCTTCTGCTGGGATCCCAAAGCCCAACGGATGGTCCACAAAGTATTCGGTTCCTACGCAACAGTTCTTGCCGAGTCGAATGTTGAAAGTGTTCTGGCTTCACTGAGAAGCTGATCAGGTTTACCTTTGTATGGAGATTTGCGTGATCGTAGATGAAGCTGAATATCTACATGCAAAGGACGTTTTGAGTCCAAAATGAAAAAGGTCATGAAAAGGTTACTGTTTATCTCTTCTTCTAATCATGTTCTTCTAGTCTTGTTGAAACTTTAGCGAAACTCGATATTGTGGTTTCACTCTTCCAATTCTGCTACCTATATTGCTTCGGCCATGCTTCGACCTCGAGCATATCAGAAACTATCCCAGTGATCGGATTGTAGAGCTCGTGTTGAGCTATGACACCTACAAGTGTAATTCAATTTTTCCCAGTTCATTAATTTCGACTTCATCCACAACCCAGCCGTGCCCGCATCTAGTATACATAAAGTTTCATCTGTTGATCACAGCCTTTCTCCTCACAATTAAATAATTTATGCTCCTAGAGAGCTAATGCTGGGATTGAGGATTATTTCTGGGGTACCTATTTCATCGGGTGGTTTTGATACGGAAAATTGAGGATACATATGTCGCATGTCATTAGGGCTTATCCCATATGCAGCAACTATGGACTGGGCGTGTAAGACGCGTACCTAGGTAGATCATATTGTGGTACTCCTACCTAGGTACCACCAAAAGTCATACAATAGGATGTATTCACCATCTGACCACGTTCAAACTTGCTTATTTCTTCCTCTTATATGTCATGTACAAGACTGTTTCTAGTTATTTCTAGAAAGTCTTTCCCTTAAAGTAGAACAAAATTGTAAATAAGCACCAAAGGAAAATCAAACACATATTCAACTTTCAACATAATAGGAGGCAAATAACTATCATTAATAATCCAGTTCATAAAAAACTTAGAAAACATATAACCCTAGAGATTCTTATTAACTATAATTAATAATTATAATAAAAATACTACCTACAACTAGCTTATAGCTTTCCATACTATAAGTTAAGGTAATAAAGAGTAGGGCAGCGACCTAAGATACTAGTACATATATAGCTAATAATAACTGTTGGTTTAGCTATAATCCGTATCACAAAGCATAGATTAGGGAGCAAGGGCGGTCCAACTGCCCTACGTGGTGAGCCTGCTTATAAGCATAAATATTCCATTATAAAAGACTGATCCCCAAAACCATAGGGGCTCGGGGATGGCTAGATAGCTATATACGACGTTGCTGCGTACGCGCTAGGGATAATAGTAACCCCGTTCCGTGCGTACGCGTTGCTTCTGTGCACGGGGTGCAGGAGCGTCGTATCGCGGCATTGATAATCCGACAACAACAATTATCTAAAAGGATCAAACATTTACATATGAATAAAACCTAAAAGAAATTAATCAACTCTCTATTCCTATTTATTGTGATACTGCTCAGGCCAATATTATCATATTAGGTAGCTCTCTACGAAGATAACGAAGCATGAAGAAAGGAAAAGCTAGATACAGGCCTTCCAGTCGATATTTATATGCGTGCCTCGATCCCAATATAGTACCACTATTAATATCCTAATATAGCACAGCCTAGAGCATAAAGCTCTAGGACTAGGATATCCCTTTTACAGCTCTAACCCTATTTCCGGCACTGTGCTGCCTGCTTAGTGGCTAAGATATTATATTACCCCCCCTTTCAATAGGCGCTTGCCCGTAAGTGCTATTCACTAGAATATTATCCTTAGTACTATCCTTAATATAATAGTCCTCTTCTACAGCCTTTAACCAGTTATATAACTACTATAGCAGTCCTAGCATATCTAGATTAGTATTATAAAAAGCCTTTAGTGCTAATAGTGCATTCTTTAAATAACTAACAGGGTATTACTTAGGGTTAGGGTTATATCCTATCTAGCTTACTTAGTAATAGAGCTTCTTTCACATCATCTATAAGGCCAATACCTTATTGTCAAATCGAGTGGGAACGCGTATTGTATTGTATTCAAGTGTGTCTAATCAAATGAAAGTAGTTGGCATAGGTGTGCCATACATAATGCAGCGCAGTCCGGTGCGCACTAATTTAGTAAGGAGTCCTCTTGGCAAATCCTTATATCGAGGAAAGCCAGCTATCCAATGAGGGTGTATGAGTGGATATATGCGCTGCGCTCACCATATTCAGGATAGCGGTATAATAAACTTGTCACACCCCTTTAGCATATATACTACAAGAATAAGAAATAAAGCAAAAGAAAGCATGATTAGGCTGTCTGTATAGGAAATCTTAGTGTAGTGAAAAGAACAGGGAAAGCAGGAATTGAGTGCAAGGCCTACAAGAAGAATAATAGCTAATTAGTTAGTTCTAGTGGCTTATAAAGAGTATAAGATTATAGAGGAAGATCAAATAAAAAGATGAAGTGTAAGTATTGAATTTAGATATTGATAAGTCCTAATTACTTCACAAATCAAGCATGCTTCTTAGTGAAGAGAGGCTTTATAAGGCTATTAGCTAGTATAAAAGTAATAATAATCCAGCAGATATTGATTTCCTTGTTTTATACTATTTCTTATATAGCTAGTGATTATAAGTATCAATATGGCAAAGGCACATTTGAATAGCTTTATTATTTCTTGCTATATTTATAGCTTGCTCACTAGGTAACTTATAGTGGTATAATCTAGCTTCTAGAATAGGTTTTTATTTGTCCTGGAGGACTCTGCCTAATATAAATAGTAAAGTAAAGTAAGTAACTATAATATTATATTTTAAAGTACGCTGGTTTCTTTTTCCTAAGGTAATATTAGTCTCTGATAGTATTGCTTTAGTCTCTATATTAGAGTATTTAGTTGTTATAGGTGCCACATACTCTCCCTTAGTCCTAGTATGGGCAACTACCTCTTGCCTATACTCAAAATCTGGTAAAGATGGCGTTGAGAGACGTGACGCCTGGTTATCAAATGACATTGTGCTAGTAAGCTTAAAATTAAGCTTATTTTAAGAATTAGATAATCTATTAAGCTTATTTTAACCTACTTGGTCAACTACTCTTTAAGATCTTAATACTCTACCTTTACTGGAGCAGGTCTTATAAACCTATTTTTTATTTTTTGTTAATAGCTTTGGAGTTTTCAAAGTGTAGGCTAATATCTAGTTTAGAGGGTTATATTTAATAACTACCTAGTTATTAATTAACTGATAACTTAATATCTACCTTTTTAAGTATATAGGATATTCTTTTCCTTGTCCTTAAAGATACTATTCTAGTTAAATATCTTTCCTAAGATTAAAAAGGTAGGACTATTAAGATAATATAAGGCATTCTAGATTCTTAATTCTTAAGATTTTTCTTTATCTTTTAGTGCCTTTGCCTATATAACTATTGTGCCTCTTTCTTCAGCCTAAATAGAGCCTCTGAATCTACAAATCTAGATTCTTTCTCGCATAAAGTCCTCCATATAACTAATGTTATTAGAAATACTCTCTATAGTACTGCTATTGTGTATAATACTATTCATTAAAAGATTAGTGTTATATATAGCTCTGAAGACTATATTAATGGTAATTGATGGGTGTTCTTACTTCTTATATTGGTCTATAAAGCTTTTTAGATCTTTCTAAGAAGCTACCTTTTCTGTTATTTTATTTATTATTAAAGGATCTACTATCTAGTCATCTTAATAGATTTATTTATTTAAATATTTATACTCTTCCTATCTAGGGTGTATAGTCTTCAGTTGACTACATGGGCACAATTTATTTTTATTGCTATTATCCTAATATGTCTTATTAGAGTCAGTTTTATTGCCTTTAAAGGTAGCATATGCGCTTCCGCTATATTCAGACTTTGTAAAATCTTCAAATTTAGTAATGAGTTCAATGAATAATATCTTATAATTGTTGTAAACAGCTTCATACTATGTGCTGTAGAAAATATCATATGATTGCTGGATTATAAGTATGAATTCTAACATAGTATACTTTTCATCTATTCCAATTCTAGGAATCTTGTGTTGATGTGTACAATTATATGTCTCTATCAAATCCTTTATCCATGTGTTAAGTTGCCTTTTTCTAGCCAGTTCAGTTTTCAACAACGTCCACTTGTTGAGGATATCAAATTGTTCTTGGTTGGTATCGGGCTTATAGCGTTTTTAAAGCTTAGAAAGGATATCTTGTACGCTCGATTTATCTTGGATGAGAAGGTTTGCGGAATGGTCAATCGTTTTGAAAATATATTCCCAAATCGCAGCAATATTGCTTCTTTGGTATCGTACTTTATGAGGGCTCGTTTATGCATATCTCATCAATATTAAAAGTCCTCGGGGGTCTTATTTGTTTCTTTCTTTGGAGCTTCAGGCTCAGTGAGCTCCTTCTTTTCAGTTTCTTTGAGGTCCGGATTAATATAATCCCAAACCTCGGCTCTAAGAGCTTTGCTCTTGATTGGTTATAGCCATCTCTCCCAGTCTTGTTTACTGGAGAGGATAGTTTGATTCTTATCCTCAGAAGACATCTTATATAGCTTCAAAGGGACATAATAAAAATCCAGTTAGCGTCCACTTACTGGAGTCTATATATTGGTTGCTTGAGTGTCTGGTTATGGAAGGCTCTTCACAGGGGTCTCTAGAACTCTTGCTGCTTGGCTGTTCTCCTGTTTTCTCACTGAGCCAGTCTTTTTCTGTATAACCTCAATATTACTCTTTCTGCAACTGCCTAAGGGACATGCTACCATGTCAAATCGAGTGGGAATGCGTATTGTATTGTATTCAAGTGTGTCTAATCAAATGAAAGTAGTTGGCATAGGTGTGCCATACATAATGCAGCGCAGTCCGGTGCGCACTAATTTAGTAAGGAGTCCTCTTGGCAAATCCTTATATCGAGGAAAGCCAGCTATCCAATGAGGGTGTACGAGTGGATATATGCGCTGCGCTCACCATATTCGGGATAGCGGTATAATAAACTTGTCACTTATCAACTTCCTATTTAGAATGCCTATTAATGTCAAGCTTAGGACATTCTTCCTCTAGCTATCCTTCTATTAGCTCCTTAGTAGTAGCTAGACATAACTTCTCCAGCGCAAATATTAAGTGCACTTTTATACCCTCTAGCAACTCAAGCTCAAAAGCGTGTCCAACTTTCCGCACTATACGAAAAGGTCCTTCCTACTGGTGACCAAGCTTCCAACTTAGATAACCAGTGTCCCATCCTTCATTCGTGACATAGACTCTATCTCCCACTCCAAAATTGACTGGACGTCGTTTCCTATTAGCCTGCTTCAATGGGACAACGTGGTGGTGTAGGTATCGGGCCAACTTCTCCGCAAGAAAGATGTCTAAGAATGTGAAACTATTTGCTCTAGTATCTGCTAAAGCTTTAATTGAAATTAATAATCTATTCTTAGCTAGTTAAATAAGTACAGTCAAGCTATCTCTATTATTCCCTATTAACTGCGAAAGATTTAATTATAATAAATCTAAAGTCTTAGCAATACTAATTATACCTAGGGAGGAGACTTCCCCTAAGTATCTTTATTTTCTAACTCTAAGATTAAATCATCCTTTATCTTAGTTATAGGCTCAAGCACCTTAAGATTAGGAGTACTCTATTTATAGAATAGGTATTAACTTTCTATATATCCTAATATTTTATACTTAAAGTATTTTCCTTCTACTATAAGCTACTTCTTCTCTAGCCATAGGATCTTAACCTTGCCCTTACCATTCTTTAGCTTATTAAATATTAATATATCCTTCTTATTATCCTTCCTAGAGCCTCTATTATTACCATTCTTATTACTACAGCTCTTTAGAGCATATTTCTTATTCTTAATAATAATTTCTAAGTAATTTATAGTCTAGTAATATTTATAGATAAAATCTTAGTAGATTATATTATTATTATAACTAGCTTTCACAAGCTATTTTTATATTTTAAGAGATAATCATTTATATAGCTTATCTTTCTACTAGCTAATAGGCAACTCCGCTTCCTAAGCAGTACGTATAAATTATAATAAGAAATCCTAAAACTTGGTATCATTTATAAATAGATAATAGAGCTTATGCTTAGCCTTAGAGGTAAGATTTACATTATAGTAAATTGTCTTAAAATATTTAATAATATTATTAGTATCATAATAGCATTCTAGTAAGTCCTTTTTAAAATAAGGCATAAGATAATCTATAGCCTCTCCTTTATATATGCTCTTAATATACTATATATATAATAAAGCAGTCAGATAATAGTCAGTATTAGTCTCTAACTTATTCTTAATATTAATTAACTAGAAAGTAAACTTTAAATTAGGGTCTTTACTACTAGTAAAATACTTCCTATCTAGAAGTTTAGTACTCTTCTTCTGGCTTGCTAGTGCTATAAAAGCTAATTCACTCTATTAAGTAAGCTCCTATACTTGTATGAAAGCTTTATTATATTCTTGAATTAACTTAGCTATAGTATCCTGCTAATTTTTCACACAAGCTTTGAGTTTGTTAATTTCTATTTCTATAGTCTATAATATATCCTTATTAATCTTATATTTATTATCCTCTAAATCCTATTCCTAGATCTAGTGCTTAAGGGTATTTATATAATTATATAGGTATTTAAAAAGCTTATTAGGGAACCAATCACAGAGCTTCTAGAAAGTAATATAGTTTAATAAGTTTTCCCTAGCCATTACTAAGTCTAACTCTTTTATTAGAATCTTATCCATATTAAGGATAAGATATTGCTTAGAGTGCTTCTGCTTTAAGCCTTTCTATATATCTATACCTAGTGCCTTAGTAGCACTATCCTAATCTAGCTTCTTTACCATCTTGTTAGTAGCAGCCTATTAAAGAGAGAAAAAAAAAGAGTTTATAATAGAAAGAAAGAAAGAAAGAAAGAAAGAGATAGAGAGCCCCTGACTCAAGTATATTAACTAAATATTTATTCTATAAGTATACTAGGGTAAAAAAAAGAATAGAAAGAAAGAGAGCCTCTTAATTAGAGTAAGATACTATCAAGGTCTGCTATGCTAATATATAAGAAAGAAAGGAAAAAGAATACTTTATTATATATAATACTACTTAGACTAATATTATTATATTAGATAGCTCTCTATAAAGATAACAAAGTATAAAGAAAGGAAAAGCTAGATATAGGCCTTCTAGTTGATATTTATATACATACCTCAATCCCAATACAGTACCACTATTAATATCCTAATACGGCACAGCCTAGGGCATGAAGCCCTAGAACTGGGATATCCCTTTCGCAGCCCTAACCCTGTTTCCGGCACCGTGCTGCCTGCTCGGTGGCTGAGATGTCACATTTATACTAATAGCTAAAGGCAATAATAAAGTTACCTACCAGCATAATTAAGACATAGAGTATTAAAGCTAATAATCTTATCTTAAGTTCTTAGATGCCTTTATTCCTTCTTATCGCTATATTAACAATCTAATCCCTTAAAGGTCCATTAGTTAGCAATTTAATCATAGAACCAACAAGGGTAGCAAGATTCATAAAGCCAATTGATTGCGAGCTGAAGTTGTAGGGTGGAGCAGCACATTTTAGGAGTGTGTGAGGTTCAAAGTCAAGAATGAAGAGGCGGACCATGAGACTAACCCTCGATGTCTGAGTGATTTCTTTTCCAACCGGAGTGGATGCTTGAACGTCGACGACTTCGTTGGGAGGTGCTCGGTGCCATTTTGTCTCGGGTAAGAGGAATAACAAAAGGATCAAAAGGAGACTTAAGAGGCCCACATTGAGCCACCAAAAGCTCCGCCAGTCGATATGTTCAGCCATGGGTCCTGAAATGACTGATCCACCTGATAGACTTGTTAGTATTCTCAAATCGTCTCCCGATAGAAGGGCGGAGGTTTGGGAAGATAGCCATAAGAGAGCCAAAGTAACAGGCGAAGTTCATGGTACCAGTAGCTTCGCCTGGGGGTTTTTGCAGGTGTCTGATGAGCGGAACGAATAGGCGGAATGACAATTCTTCTGAGAGACAGTGGAAATGGAATTCCGTGATGTTGCTATAAGTCCTTTGCATTAATATAATATTTGACGTAGTATCTTATCCATAATTGTTCCACTGTATGGTCGTGTGATTAGTTATAATGCGGAATTGGCATCCCCTGAACCACAAAGTTCGTAAGACTAAGCTACAGAAACGAACTATCGACGTGTACAAAAGTAAGCCTGTATTTACACCTCTATATAGCTTACTCTAAGATGTAATTCCCAAAAGAGCTTTCGCCCAAGTCTATACAAAGATCTAACAACGAAAACATACATGAGCGTTTGATCAAGGAATTTAAAAGAACGTGGATATGTGATTCAAGATGACTCTCAGATGATGTAAGGTTATATGTGTTCCGATGGAGATAATGATGAGCTAGTTCTAGATCACTTATTTGGTAAAAGGAACTCTCTGATTGTATGGCAAAGGTTTTCGTAGGTCTTGGAAAGAAGCCCTCACTAGAACACTGGCGAAATACATGGCTCGTCTTCTTCCCTAATTTCTCTTCCATTCTCTAATATCGAAAAAATAACAGACTGCACACCATTGATAGAAATGCCACCAAATGGTTTCTGCGAATCGAGGACCGATTGGTGTCTAAATGGTCATCGTTACTCACAGAACCCTCGGTTTTGTGCCAAAGTCATTCTGTGTCTATTAAACACACAAAGATCGACTCCAATCACGCATGTTTATCGCCATAATTGTTCGGATTCCTCATCAGACTCCGTCCGTACGAAATCTCAACGGCTATCGATCTAAATAGGTACTGATTCGCTTCCGGGACAGGAAAGGATATTTTCAATCGCGGCATCCAAATCAAAACTTATCAGATTATCCATATTCAAGAGCTCAGAAGTTCCCGGACCCTGAAAAAGAAAGTTAAGCCATTTTTGATGCAAAGGACCCTGGAGATGGTCAGAAACTCGAAAAATATCCTCCACACTCAGAGGACCTGACACCTTATTTGTAAAGGTAACGCAGCAGTCTGCATGCGGTAATGTAAGAATAGGACAATATGCCGTCGTCTGTCAGGGGTCTAAGTGAAGTCGCTTACCAAGAAGAAACTGCGGTAGCCTCCAGTATAAACCGTAATTCTGTAGAAATAATCGGACAACCTCTTTCCGACGTGTAAGTTGCGCATGCAGAATCGCGGTTGAGCTCGCGCTGGAAAGGCTGTGAAGATGCAGCATGATTAACAGTGACGCGGCGATGAAACAGACAGCAGGATCGACAGTAAGACTGGACTGTGTGTCCCATTGCTGGATTACCTCAAACATGCGATAGCAAATCTCCAAATTCTCCTGCCATTGAGATACCCATTGGCTAGTATCCATTCTGAGCGAAGAAATGCTGAGAAGAACTCGAATGCTATGAATTTTGAGTTGGGTCTGGAGGCGAGAGTTGAACCCAGGCAGAAGTTCACCACTGATGAAGTCGGATGTCGGTCGCATATAGTTAGGGGGTAGTGTCAATTGCAGGGCCGATAAGTGATCTCTCAACGCAGAAATGCGTCCAGAGATATAAGCGCCAGGGTTTTGCTTGCTGAGCCGATGCACGGCGACGGCTTCCTTCAGTAGTGAGTTGACAACCATGTGCAAACCAAAGTTTTTATCTACGAGTCCTCTCCGAATATCTTGGGTAACGGCGGGTAGACCGTGTAATTCAGTAGGAAGCAGAATCTTCGATGATTGAGAGAATTGGCTGCCTGCCACTTGTGGGTCTAGGGGAAGTGCAGTCTGAATACTTTCTGCTTCAACCTGCGTAGGTGTTGCTGTAGAAAAGGTAGAGTATGAATCTAGACTGTAAACACACCACCACACACGACGCCAGTCTTCCAGCTTGGACTCATCTAGAGTATCCCAGCCGTAGCAACCTCTGTTACCCAAACTATCGATTTGATGCAGGCCAAAGTGGTAGGCTTTGCGTGTCAAATTGGTGATGGCCATGTGCATTTCGTCTTCGGTACCAAGCCGCTGATGAAATCCATACCATGTCAGCAAACAAGCAGTTTGCCATTCATAAAGTGCTTTCGGATCGAGGACACTGTCAGCCACTGTTTTCTGCGCGTGAACCCACTGGATCCATTGTCGTAGCTCACTATCGGCTTTAGATTCCGCACCCATGTCGGAGTCCCCAATCAGTTTCGCAGAAATACCATGCACCACACGTGGCAAAGGATGAGTATTTTCGAGTTCCAGCACCTTCAACAAAGTATCACGCTGAAATAGGGGAAAGCATACATTCACCGTGGAATTGAAGAATTGGGTCCTGGGTCTGATGTTAGATAGACCTCATCGTGGATCAGCTACAGCTTACAATTCACTCCGAGACTTCGAACCGATAAGCGAGCAATTAACATCCCAAGGTTCTGTAGCGCCTTGGGAGTCTATTCGGATTCCGTGCATGGGTAGATCTGGAGCACTTGAAGAACAGCATCCATCAGGGAGCGCATGGAGAATACGAGCGACGTGAAAGCTATCAAAAGGGGCGGGTGAAATCTCTGAGTATATAATCAGCCAAAGGCCACAGGTCTCGGCCGAACAGTAGCTTACCATTAGAGTACTCCGGCCCAGGAAGATTGTTGGGCTGCTTCTGATATCCTTTAGGCGGCCCAGGTCTCTTGCGAGTGCGAGTAAATGTGCAGCTATGGTTGGATCGGTCACAAGCCGAACATTTCGGTCGATTCATATCGCCTATACATCCGAATCAGAGAAATTTCGAGGCTTTGGCACCGCGCCACATACATTTGACCTTTTTCCTTAGGACCTGTTAGTATTCGCTTGCGGTGGCTACTTATTTCTTGTGTCCACTCACTCCGTGCAACGATCGCAAACCCTCGCCCTGGAACCTTTCCCAGGCACCCATCTAACCGTCTGTTGTCCGCGGATCATTTGGTCAAGATCAGTCATTCTGTTAAAACACTCTTGAAAGTAGCGTTAGGCTGGCGATGGCATGACCATGAGAATAGCTACCGAGAAAAGAAGTTTATGAATCCATCCGAAATGCGGGGAGAGCAGATGCTATGCGCGATTGGACCGGAAAATCTCCTAATGTGGATTAGTACTTCTGACTTAGTGAACCCATGATTGGGGTATTTCATCGTATTTAATCCAACGCTACAGATGATTGGCTCGAACTAAGCTAACCCTGACGATCTACGTAGTGTAGAATCAAACCCAGACTCCATAAATCTTGGAGTGGCAAAAGTTCTACGGAGTACGCGCTGTGAATATTCGGCTCTTTTTCTGAATTGGGGGCCAGGAGTATGGCTTACATGTACACAAATCTGAATTATTTCATTTGTTTACCTCGAAATCCAAGCTGTTTCCATTATATACCTACGTACGTAGGTCAACACATATTCGCACCAGATGACTGCCTGGTCTAGATTATACATCGAGGGTAGTCTTCGCTGAGGGGCACAATTGGGCAGAGGAAAAAGTTCGTTCGACCGCCCCCGATATGGAGGGTATTAACAGCATCTTGACCATGGTTCTCTCCGTACCAGAGTCTCATTGGTGGGGCTTCATACCCCGGAATGTTTGGCTGATCTTCGGATGGTAATATATCCACACGTAGAGTCCAACCTTTCCGAATACGAGCAGCAGCAGGCATTATTTCCACCGCGATTTCCACCACTTCATCAGGCCCCTGAAGCGGCATCACATCATTCTGTAAGTGGGTATGCCATGGTCTCCAAGGCAATGATCGTAGCGGGTCGGTCTTCCGATGACTGACACGCAAAAATCCCTTTGCCAGCGGCTCTGGCTGACTGCTGCTTGCCCCGTAGGCAACAGCACAGCCGTGTTCATCGATAACCCAGGCAAGGATGACAACATCTGCATCTGGAGCGGTCGATGAGATGGACAGAGTTGCTGCGAAGTGACCCGCCATCTCCACATCTTCTTCAAAGGGTGAGGTTTTGAAACGTACTCCGGAATCGCCTGCTCGAGGTTTCTGAGCCGAATATGCAAAACGCTGTTCTGACGTCCCCAAGGCCGGCGGGGTAGTCATCAAAGATCCATCAGCATGAAGATGCCACTTGATATACTCCGTGCCAGGGACCGGCCAATTCCTTTCCTTGCGCCAATACCACTGTTGATTCCCGAGGCGCATCTGGATCCCCACACGTTCGGGGGCAAGGCAGTCCGCACTTTTTAAATGATGATTCAAAAACTCGAGGATTTTCCCAGCTGCTTCACGATTTGGCCACGAGTAGTAGTTCGAATCGACTAGTTGGAGATGGGTATTATATGGTCGACGCACCATCCAAGCTTCATACGCGCCGCGCCCATGGATCATGAAAATTTGGGATGCAGCAAGAAAGCAAGGAATTTCGACGGACATCTCCGGTTTGGAATCCATCATTGCCCAAATTGTATTAAATGCAGGGTTTGTTTTCATGAGACTTTCCACATCCAGATGATCCGTCCACTTTGGGGACACTCCTCGAACGCGAGCGAACCAGTTTTCAAGGTAGTGTGTTGACGGCACTCCCCCAATATAAGCGGCCTCTCTGTAGGAGTCAATGTCGGCTACCCAGCGTTTCCATTAGCCCGTATGCCGAATTTAGCAGCGGGAATGAGTTGAAGAAGAGACTCACTAGCATATGGAACGAAACATTTCAACCCTTTTGGTTGAAGGGCTGCCACAGCCCATTGGGTGTTGGCCCCGAAGGAGCTGCCAACAAGGGCAATATTTCCATTGCTCCATGGTTGATCTGCACACCATTCGCAAACGGTGTAATAGTCACCAGCTAGTTGTCCAGGTTCCCATCTTCTACCAGGCGTTTCTGATACGCCTTTAGGATCTATTTTTACCATCGCGTAGCCTTTGGGGACATAAGTAAAGGTGTTGAAGGTGGCAATATTCTCAAACCCCCGCTGTGTCCTAAAGGATTCGGACCAAGGTCCCTTGTCAGGTAGATTGATATCTGTACCGGCTTCTGTAGAATGCCAGACGTCCTCTGCACGCTCAAAAGCTAGTACATCATCCTCGTCTTTCAAGTCTGGGCCTCCCCAAGGGACTCTCCGTCCGTATAGGGTGCAGCTAACGAGAACTGGGAATCGTTTACGTGGCTGCAGGGGAAGATAGACGTCTGCTAAAACATATCCCCCATCTGGGGATTGTACCTGGAAGTCCCTCAGGACCTTGAAACCCGCTGCCTCACGGCGAAGATGATTTCGAGTCTGATGAACAGACTTAGGACGAAGGCCCAATTTGTCGCAGATCTTAGCGAGAGGTCCATCTAGGTCGCTGACGTTTCCGGAGTCGAGGTTTATTTCGTGCTTGTGTTGATTTATGACAGTTTCAACCTGCATGTTTTGTGTTAGCAAATGGTCATCAGTCTGTTTATAGTCCCAAGACTCACATGGCTGTCGATGTGGATTGGCTTTTCGAAGCCCTGCCCAGGGGAAAGACTGAAGAGCAGCCGTGCTCGATTCACCAGTCTTGGATCATATATTGAAATACGATCAGGAACTAGATTCGAGGCGGTCGTGATAGGCTTGCCCTCACAGTGACCGAGGACAAGCTCGCCAATTGAAAAAGTCACCTGGGCTCCAGGGACATATTGATAAACAAAATCGTCGGATGTGATGCCTGACGTACTCTCACACCAATAGGATAGGCCTGTGACATCGACGAAAATTCCCTCAGCAGACATTGTCGACCATTTATATGATAAAAGCTATATGTGTCCGCAGAAATTCTCTTAAATTGCGCTTCTTAAGTAGAGCAAGCTCCAGCATATTAAACCCATCTGTCGCAAAGAAGCAAAACTTTCCAAGTTCTTTGCGCGGCTAATTTCCCTACATAGATAAATTCCGAGACCATTATAGAAACGCCCTCGGGGTTTCAGGACAGGTCAGCAATCAGATGAGAATACCGAAAGCAATACCGGGAGATACACAAGAATAGACTAACTAGTTCGTGACACCGTCATCGCATCGATTCCAAAGATGTCCAAGATCCCCCGTCATACGCATAACCTCGGACAATCCACATCCCCCGCTTCGTTTTCCCGATGCATGTTTCCCTCGGCCAGATTGAAGAGATAAGCCCGGAATTTGTCTCATTCCTTTAGTCTGATCTGACAATGGTAACAGAGAACCGAGCCTCGAGGATCACGCATATCAGCCAAAATGCGTTATTTTGGGACTGAAGACCCCACGAGAATCGTAATTATCATACAAGGCAGCCTCACTCAGACTGTTCGGTCTGTTCCCATGACCATAGCTTTGATTTTCGGATGAGTTCAATTCCATGGATCATATCCGGCGAGACTTAGGCTAAAAGAAAGAGTTTGGCAGAAGGATGCAATTTAAGGTATCTCTACTTGACCAGTATCCTATTGGTAGTGTATTATTGCAATCTCCAGGGGCATGAGCTGCTTGGATGGCGGCATCACAGTGGTAAGTACGGGATATTTGAAATTTATAGTACTTCAAGTATACAGTAGGTAGCGGGCACGACCATCACAACGGTTCTGCGTCTGATTTTTAGAAATTTATGCTAAGTTAGGTTACCAGCCATCGCCTCCAAAAATGATCTAATTATTCCATTCCGTGCTGCATCCTCTTCGTAGATCTCAGATTTGACCGCCTCCAATCTCAATCGGCTGTCACTCAGAAGGTTCGCGACGTCCTTCCACTCCAGAACTTCATTCCCGCTGCTACTGGTTTCGGCATGCTGAGTGATATCAGTAGGAACAACGACTGGACAAAGAGTACCGTTCTCTTTACGAATTATACCGTCGACTATGACGGTTTGGACGTCTCGAACAGAGCTGTAGAGTATAATTGCCGCGACAGGATCACAGTCACTGGCGAGAACCATCGTCGGCGATTGACCTTCGAATATCACAATATCCGCTTTCTTCCCCACCGTCAGACTTCCAATTTCGTCTCCAAGGCCGATAGCCCGTGCCCCTAGCACAGTCCCGAGATTAAATGCGTCTTCGGCTCTAGGACCAATACTACCGTCCCAAGTGCCATCCTTTACGTTCTTTGCCATCTGCCGCGCACGGGTAATCTGCAGGGCCGTGTTCGCCTGCACAGGTATTGATGAAGTACTGATGCTGTTGCTGTCTGTACCAATGGAGGACAATGGTAGAAAATCTGCTTCAAGACAGATTGGATGCCCATGACCCATTTGAAGTTCTGACATGGGAGTGCTCGAGAGATGAGAACCTGCCACTTCAATCCAAAGAAGCTCCTCTTTTGTAATGTTGTTGCCATGCGATAACAAGGTGTCAGGTCCGAGCAGCCCATTGTCATGTAGTGTTGCCACTGCGGACGGCATGTCTTTTAAAGAACCATTAGCGAGACGTAAGAGGAGTTGAAAGACAATCACCCGCAATGGGAACGATGAAGGAATCAGAAACATAAATTCACTCACTATCCATCATGCTCACTTTTGTCAAATGAGATGTGAGCAGCTGTGCACCGTGTTCACGAGCTTCGTTAAAGGCGTCTCTTAGGACTTTGGTTTGAATAAACATCGTGTCCATTGCAAATCCAAGCCGGACTCTTCCATTCGGGCCAAATGGCTGTTCCTTTGCTAGCTTTTTGAAGTTGTCCATTTCTGCATCAACATGAAGTTCATGGTCGAGTTTAAGCTCTGGCTGCCAGGTAGAGACGCGTGGATGAACACAATAGCAGTAAATAGACCTAATTCCGGAGGCAATTTGCCCACGGATTGCTTCTTCGTCTAAGGCTCGTCAGTATAGCTCGCACAATACATACCATATACGGGAGAAGAATTAAGAGCGCCGCCTTACTATGGTAAAAAGAGTAGTTGACATGCGCATGATCAACAACGGTAGTTGTTCCAGCGTCTATGGCCTCCATACAGCTTCCCAAAACACCACAGAAAGCATCATTTGGCTCATAGTGAGAGCTAGCGAGATTTCCTGTTCTTTTGTTAGGTCCTCGAAGCAGATGTCAGAGGCGGATCATATTCCACGGTACCAGAGTGGTAGTAGTCAAGTAAGATTTGATCACAATGAACGCCTTTCTGTTGAGTTTGCCACAAGTGTCTGTGCGTATCGATAAACCCAGGAGAGATCAATTTGCCTGCACAGTCGATTATCTTGCTCGCTGCTGGAGGCTGAATATCCTCATCAATTCGAGCGATACGATCATCCTGAATCAGCAAGTCTTCCTTTCTTGGTACGACGCGGCCATTTTCGTCATGTAGGAGTAATGTCCCTCCCTTCAATAGAATATGGGATGGGTTGTTGACCATTGCTTCCTTTGTAGATATATGATACTGTAGAACTTCAAATGCGCGCATCGGTCTGCTCTCCACCTTCAAATGATATGTATAGTTTACACCACTATCAACAAATACTGATAGGCATACTTATACACAAGACCGAATATAAAAATGCCGACCCAAATTTCCTGCTACGTGAAGATCGGAACAACCGCTTGGGGCAAATGACTAGTGATTCGGTGATTCGGTGAAATTCCATCACGGGAAATCATCCGTCAATATATTCCCTGATACGGTATTATTTATGACTGCGCGCGAAAGCAGCCGAATTCATTGTTCAGTGGCCGATCCATGTGTCAGTTTGTGTATAAATGCGTTGCCTTCACCCGATTGCTGATAAATGAGAATTGATATATCTTTTTCCAAACAACCTTGGGAAAAATATACTGTATAGAATATCTTATCGATATGGCTGCCCCGAGTGACATTTCGATTGAAAATCTAACTGGAGTATGGATGCTGGTGGGTGACACTGACTGTTTCTGAGTTTACTCGCTTGAGCAATAGAATATACTAACATCGATACGCGGTTCATTCAGGACAAGAAACTCTCGACCGACTCCGATCCGCTTCTTGTATTGGTAATTTTTTGCAATATTTTCCAGCAAAGCAAACTGCTTCGTTTACTAATTGTATTCACAGCAAGGAATAAATTGGGTCGTGCGGAAGGCCATTAGGATGACAGAAGTCACCGTTAAAATAAAACACTTCGAAGCTCCGAGTCCGGACACCGGCAATACGATAAGCCAAATAGCAATAAGTCAATCGACGAACGTTAATTTGGGCGGAACAAATGAAACTCGCTATTTGGACTGGCAGGAGTATCCTCAGGAAGATCATATCTTTGGGAAGACAATAGTTCAATCCCGATTTATCGGCAACTCTGATGGAGTCGCAAATCCGGTGCCATCTTTGGGGAGTCGGGCCGAGACAAAGGATCCGAATGTTAGTAAATATCTACGAGCAGAAATTGACGAGAACTGCATGCCGCACGATGGCTTCCTTATTGAGAAACCCCTGGCAGTGGAACCTCTTGAAGGTGGCAGGGACGGACTATGGATACAGGTTGTCATCCGCAGTCAGGAGCCAAAATGGATTGCTGAACAGGTAAAGTAAACCCTCAACGGAAAGGAACCACAACTTTAATACTAGATTGAATTCTAACAGTTATGAAAAAGGTCTGGGGATTTGAAATGATCGAAGGGGAGCGTCGATACGTTCGTCGCACTGTGATGACTGGGACGAAGGGCAATTGCGAAATGGCACGACTCGTTTACTCTTTCGTGGATCGAAACGTAGATTGAGTTGCAAGACATAGAGTTGGGCGTGTTTAAAGCAACGTATAGTTCAATGCGAAGGGAAATACTACAAATTTTCAGTGATAAAGCCACTTATTCGTCACTTATAGCTATTTACGTATTCCTTTGTAGCTTTTGTCATGTACAATTCCTTTCAAATCGTGTCCCACAGTCAAGTCTCCTTCAGAGCAATATAACGCAGGGAAACTAAAACCTGTCTATATGGATTGATAGTCGAACTCTCTGTTATAAGGGCATAGGGTCTAGGATGATTGTAATTGAATGGATTCTTTCCTGGTCTGGTGATGCTAGGAGCTGAAACACACAGCGGGTTATTATACGAGGCCTCACTGTTTATGTTGGATCTAATAACTGTACGAGCTAAACTATATGTACCTATTTAGACTAGTTCCTGGCCAAAGAGCTCAATAACCAGCACAACAAATATCGAGAAATCTCTATGGAAATCGGCTTCAAATAGTCGTCGAGTCGCCTTTGGGCTGTTGGGACTTCTGATAGACCCGTACTTGGACCATAGCAGCGTGGTGTCGCCGGCAGTTGTACTGATATTTCATTGGTATCAGTGTTTTCAACTCCTCCTTGGATCGCTGCTGTGCGTGCAGTATCACCAATACAAATTCTTTATGGATACCTACGGAGGTCTTATAATGGTTTGAGAGGACGGATGCACATGTCCGTGGTTTTAGGGTAAGAGCACATGGTGACTGAGCCGTATCTATGCCCTATAAAAAATGAATCAATCAATCAATCAACCTCTCGTGTATAGCTTGCTTGCTAATAGCTTGTCTGGGCAGTATCAAACATAACAACGAACAAGGAAATTGTATCCTGGGATATGTTTCTCGGGATTATAGGGTCTTGTGGAACCCACGTAGATGAATCCGGAGATGGTGTCGGATAGTTCTGCTTGTGCGGCACTTAGAAATGATATTGTTGAGTTGATTCTGTTAATGTAGGAGTCCAATAGCGCCGAAACTCCGACACTCTGCACAGATCAAAGTTAACAACCTACATCTCACCTCCAGGGAGTTTGCTGGGGGACCGAGGGTTTTGTGAAGAGACTCTTCTGTCGATCTAACCATTCCCTCGGCTCCTCTGCTCTTTGGGGATAAGTGGAGTTAAAGAAACTATTAAATTGATGACTAAGGTAGTCATAGAAAGTATATTATACATGATTGACCAGTCACTACGTTTGCATTGTACATATTGAAATATTTTGCCTTTTACGAGCTCGCTGTATAATAAGCCACGAAGAGCCTGCAAGGGTCGTTCCAACCATCAGATCGTCTCGTGTTGATGAAAAAACAGTCACAAAGCAATCAGAGCCCAGAATGATCGGCATTGAAAAGCCTGCTATGACAGGTTCTGCTGCTGGTGGTGGAATAAAGCTACCGAATTATCTGGACAAACTTTCTGAATCTCAGATTGAGAGTGACCGGAGGAAGTTGGCTACCGAGAAGAAGGGTATGCAATCGTAAATTCTGTCTGCTTCTGAGCCTTTAGACTCTTCTGCAAGAAACCTGAGAGCCAAAGAGAAAATGCATGATGGAGAGTCCATTATTGACTACAATACAGAATTAGCGGCCACGGAGCACGAGGAGGATATCACGCCTTCACTTCGTGCTGCAAAATGGCAGAAGGTCAAGAGACACTACAGACGCTTTTGGATCCTCTATCTTGCTGTAATTATCGTTCTTCTGGCCATTCTCCTCCCATGCCTGTGAGTGAAAACCGAAGCAACTCAAACTAGATAGAATCGTACTGACTGACAACACAATTTAGTTTCCTTTTAGTCGTCCCAAGCATCGCACAAGATTTGCTTAACAGCGGCTCAATCGTCATTGATGCCGCCACGGTTTTGCAACCACAAAATGACTCCGTTCTACTAAGTATCGCGTCACACATTTATGTACCCGGCCCATTCACCGTACAAACAGAGCCCACGCAACTCCAGCTGTACGTCCCTCAGATCGGGTCAGCCTACCCTATGGCACAGCTGAATCTTCCTGGAATAAGGATCCATAAGAACACCACCATTACAGCAACAAATCAGTACACCGTCTTCGAGAACTATACCTCTTGGCAAAGTTTCGTCCACAATACTATCTTTTTGAATACTGGTGGCCTGGGATTGAAAGGCAAAATCATCACAAAACTCGGAAAGATCAAGCAATTCAGTCTAGATCTAGACAAGGCAATCCCTTCCAATGGTATGTTTCCTCTACTCTCTTTGTCCTTACGAGTCTTGGTCTCGTCCCTAGATTCCGTGCCTGTCTTTCTAATAAGTAGTATTCAGGATTGAATCAGCTCGCCGGTTTTACTATTGACTCTGCGACCCTCGTCCTCCCAGCCGAAAGCGACGGTACGAACCTTATCGCTAATGCTACTCTGCCTAATCAGTCTGTACTGACTATGGAAATCGTGCGTCGAAACTCTAGCCTATGCCTCAAAACTTTCAGTTTTAGGATGTTACCTCGCTAACCAGGGTTCTAATCCAATATAGGGCAACACATCTGTCAAAATCCAAGCTGGCGACATCGTGGTTGGTCAAGGCGTTATTGAGAACCTCTATTTGACGCCGGGCAATAACTCGATACAAATCCGCGGCAGAGCGGATCTTACTGCCATTCTCGACAACATTAGCACAATCATTTCCCAGCAAGCTCAATATATCAGAAATGGCTACTTGTCACTCACCACCAAGGTTACTGAGATTACCTACAATGGCAGTAGAGTTCCTTATTACTCAGACGAAATGAGTACTCTAGCCCTTACCGCTCAGACGCCCTTGCTAGGACTCTTGCTGAACACGCTTTCGGGGTTTTTGCACAGCAACGCGACAAACGTGACCTCAGTCCTGGCCAACAGCAGTAAGGAGCACTCGACTAGAAGCAGTAGCACAAATATCCTGGAGAGTATCCCAACTAATTCTACAGAGTTAGAACTGATTGCGAGATATTATTTGGAGAGACTTATCAAATTGTAAATTAGATTGTCTCAACCTTCTTAGGTAGATATTTATACTCTATGTCTAGTTAATGTTCCATACGTGCCACTCAGACTGGGCAATATTAATGCTATATACATTATAATTCTAATTTGGTTCATAACTTGAAGTCCTACATCTGCGTAGGCATGTCTTCTTGATATTTCGACCTATGGGATGACGCATGTAAGTGGCGGATGGGTTCTGGTCTTGGCCGGACACATATCTGTCATTCCTATACGAATTAATACTGCATCGTGGGATACTATGTTCAACTTGGAATGAATATGAATATTACGATATAGGCAGCGTCATGGCATGGTGTTGACTCAAACATTAAGCAAGAATATACGCGACAACATTAGTTACTTAGGATATCTTCCGAATGGACTTGCTTCAATCCGCTTAGGGAAGCCTACCTAAAGCAAAACTTGCAAAAATAGTCGATTACAAAACAGAATTCTGTTTTACGATTTCCACACTTAATCCACTGTACCGTCAGCCAACGCTCGGTTTTTTTGACCAGACTGATCGGGGGCTACTAAATAACTTACAGGTCTCTTAGCTCGGGGTTTCGGGACTCGTCTTAGTCTGCTGATATCTATTCGCGTAGTCTCAAGGTCAGTCAGTTAATACCATGTGATGCACAGCAATCCAGCTAATCGCCCCTAACGAAGGCGACGGTAACCATACCCGCATAATCCCAAGGATTTCAAAAGCAAGTTTTACAGGGACCATACCGTAATAGTATAAAACCCGAAACCCCGCAAGGACTGCCGCAGAAAGCCATTATCCGAACGGTCCCAACCATACTACAGTAAGCACTACGAACTGCTTTCTCTTGTATATTGAATTGAGAAAAACTTGTTTGTTTGTGTTTGTTTTGGATCATTGTGTTTACTACAGCTTAAGGAAATAACCGGACCCCGGACACCAGCATCAATATACCAGCAATAACCGCGAGAATGAAGGGCATCGAAAAAGTGAGTGGAACTGTTTGAGGCGCTTGTAGAGAGCGACGACTGATACAGTATCCTGTGATCTACAGGTAATTATCATCGGCGGCGGTCCCGCCGGTGTTGCAGCAGCCTTGCATCTACAAGAGAAGAATAATATCTCATGTCCCATCTATGAGGTTCGCAGCGAGCCAACGACGCTAGGAGGAGCCGTGGGTATCCCATCTAACGGCTTACGACTTCTTCAACGCATGGGGCTCTGCGACGCGATGATGGCCAAAGGGACGGAGACATCGAGGCTCCGCTTGCATTCTCTCAAAGGCAATGAAATGGGCGGGATGGATATGGTGTCCTGGAGCAGACAGCAAACTGGATTTGGCTACTTGAGGATACGGAGGACAGACCTAATGGACGTGCTTTTGAGCACAGCCAGCAAGAAGGGCGTGCCTATTTATTTCAACAAGAGCCTCACGAATATAGAAGAAAAGGACGATAAAGTCACTGTTCATTTTTCAGATGGTACCAGTGACACGGGAGACTTCCTCCTTGGCTGTGACGGTATTCACTCTTCCGTACGCAAGCTATACGTGGATCCCAACTGCACACCGCAGTATACGGGCATTTCAAATGTCTTCTCTCTGATTCCTACATCTACACTCCCGCCTGCAGTTTCGTCGTTGGATGCCCTCCACGCAACATTGACCTCAGATGGGATGTTTGCGATTAGCCCGGCTGCTCATGACGTTGTCTACTGGTTCTTCTCACGTGAGATTACTATGCCCAAATCCCTGGACACTCGCGATGGATGGGAGGAGCGCGGTAAGAAGGAGGTCGACAACTTAAAGATCACCTTCTTTAACCTCTTGGGGGATGCTGATTCTCCATGGGTGAACCTGTTAAGAGATGTCGTGCGTAAGACAGAAGTGGTGAAATTTTACCCGATTTTTAAGATTCCCCCTGGAAGGCCATGGTCTAAGGGGCGATGTCTTATTATTGGCGACGCGGCACATGCCATGCCCCCTCACGCTAGCCAAGGCGTATCCATGGCACTGGAAGACGTCTTCCTGTTTTCCAAGCTTCTGATCCACCATTCTCGAAACTTGAACACCCCAAACTCTCGAAGTTTGGAAGACCTTCTGCAATCGTATGAGAGTAAACGCAAGGTCAGGACTGAGCAGATGCTCAAGACCGCGGAACGAAACGGCGATGTCCGCAAAAAGAAAACACCGCTGCGTCTGCGGATGAACGAACTGGCCCTGTCATGGGGGCTGCGGGTCTATGGGGCAGTTGGTCTAGA
This sequence comes from Talaromyces liani, assembly GCA_022814505.1. Lineage (NCBI taxonomy): Eukaryota > Fungi > Ascomycota > Eurotiomycetes > Eurotiales > Trichocomaceae > Talaromyces > Talaromyces liani. The sequence continues at coordinate 382,574 of JAKLNL010000027.1, forward strand.
TAAAATGGGGATAGGACAGGGACCCCTAGCGTATGACGTCGAAGAGGAGGAATTCTGATGACCAAACAGCCAGTTTCGTTTAACATGGGCAGGCCCTGCTGCAGAAGAATGGATCCATGGATGGGTGGATACAGACTAGTTAACTGGAGTGTACGCTATTTTGAAGGCTCATTTATATATACGTTTCCAGGCCAGAGAGGAGAATTAGAATGCCCTCTAAAATAGGAGCACATATTCACCGAGACGCTGTATTATAACAAATAAAATAGATTACCTAACCCTAAGTTTCGTTGCCTCAAAAGGATTTTGTTTGAAATAAAAATGCTCAGCGCGTATAGGCTGACTTGGCTTAAACTGCCAAAAGCCAGACCAGCACATTCCTTGAACCATTGATCAAATAAGGTAATGGGCGCCATGGAACTACCACGGGACATAATTTGTAGATGTGACTACAGACGATAGGTTACAGCGGATGACTAGCCTCAATCTAAATCACCTCCATCGTTAAATCGTGGCAAATTTTTCGTCAATTCGGTAGGCTTACAAGCGATATCTATCTCCCTTATTAGGGTTTCATCGACTGTAGGTCTCCAATCTTGCATGTTGTGAAGAAAATAGAGTCAGGCAGGCACTACCTAGTCTAGTCTATCCGATGGGTAAGCTGAAGATTGTGGAGGAAAATACAAGACCAACGCTTGCATCGAGAAAAGAGGAGCGAGTTCCTTATTCATCACGGTTCTTGTCGGGGGAGATTTATGCTACTGCAAAGCGACTATTTACCCTTATCCTTTCCCCATATAGGAAGAATATGTACGGGAATGGTGCCATGACAGCAGTCAAGAAGGCTAGAATAGTTGTAGCCCACTGGTCACCGAGCTTATGGTACATCTGTGTACCAAAAAGCGGAAAAGCAGCTTACAAATGTATTAGTTTAAGCATTTCTCGCACAGTATAGGTTGTTCCACTCACCAGCAAAAATATTTCGCAAAAAGCTATTCGCGGCAAGTGCAGAGGCAGCATAGAGCGGGTATGCGTCGACTAGAAAGGTGAAGATGCCACTGAAGACTAGGACCGTTCTACGAAACAACATTCAATGATTAGCAACTCCAGACCATTTAAACCGAGCAGTGAGTTATCAATGCATCATGTGTTTTGAAGCTTGAAGTTAGATCGCGGATCCTTCTCTCATGAAATCATGAGTTCAAGTGCAAATAGTAAATCGGTTCAGCTTACCCAATACCGAAAATAGCTGCCCCAATAATAGGGGCAACCCAGTGGATGGAACTGTATGTAGTCCATCCAAATAAAAACAAGCCCACTGGAACTACACAACCCCCAGCGATAGCGGGTGGCAGCCGGTACTCTGGCGGACTTCCCCCAATTTCTCTAGTGGCGTCTTCTCGTCTCTTGACCAGTCTTTCATAGTTCTTACGCCAGAGAGGTTCTGTCGAAATACCTAGCAACATTCCAGCCAAGATTCCTAGGAAGGCCATTCCGGTCTCAGAGAGGGTGAACCCATGATTAACGCCGAAAACGAGTGGAAAGGCGCCGAAAAATAGATACAAAATACCAAGGAGAATGGCGGAGAAGAGACAGAGAAGAAAGCACATTGGCTCAAACAAAAGCAGTTGAAATGGCCGGAGAAACGAATAAATAATTGTCTTCGGAATTGACCGGTTTGTCCTCTCTATTGGCGCTTTCCATCTTTTGTCTCCTGTTTCATCCCGGAGCTTCTCAGCCTTATGTCGCAATAGAACTGGATGGTACGTCTCGGGGACGAAGAAGAGGATCATAGCCAAGTTAACTCCTGACCAGATGAGTAACATATAGAATATCCATCGCCAATAAGTGTATTGATTGATAAAGCCACCCAACAATGGGCCAATAGACGGCCCGATGAAAGGGGAAGCCGTATAGACCATCATGGGTAGGTGAAGGTGTTGCTCGTTGAACAAGTCTCCAACGGTTCCTCCAGCAACCGATAAAAATGCGCTTCCAGCAAGGCCATCGAGGAATCGCGCTACCAGAACAGTTGATATGTTTTCAGCCACTGCTGAAGGAACAAGCCATATGGCAAAGAAGCCGAATGAAAATATGTAGACCGGACGTCGCCCATAGAATTCACTAACAGCCAGCTACAGTCAATAAGAGCTCACTAACAGGTAGAGCGAGCGGGTGACGGCAGAACATACGACAAAGGTCCGAGTAACATTGGTCCAATTGCAAGTCCCACGACGAAGAGCGATAGTCCTAGAGTGGCTACCGTTCGCGAGCAATTATACTCTGCCATGATTTGGGAGTATGCGGAAGAGTATATAGATGACGCGCATGTACTAGCCCCATAAGTTAGTATTTGAGGAAAGGAGCAGCCTTACACTATACGCAAGTCAAGAAGTGTCTTATTTCGGTTTTAGTCGCCCCACGAGGTTTTAGTACCACGGATGCAAATGAAGTACTTACACGCATAGCGAGCTGGCACTGAGAATCAACACAGTCATCCACTTCCTCAATGTATCCATAGTCCTTGGATTCATTGAATCACTATCTCCTTCATCCCATCTTACTTCGTAGGGATCCTCGTCTTGAGGATCTGCCGCCTCGATATGGGCTTCATTGTCTGCGCTGTAATCCATGTCGTTGTAATTACGATCTCAACCTCATCGACTTCGCAAACTTGTCGAAGTGGGTTTGGAATCGGCCTCGCGTATCGGGGCTGCTTCAATTTCGTGCAAGTATAGATGGGAAGATTTTGACCCTCCGTAGGGGCATGAGGAACCGGTTTGGACGTAATAGGTTGTGTGTCGTTGTACAATGCAGCACCCTACATCATGATATTATTGCGGTAATCTGAACACAGAAGAATAAATTAGCGTAACTCCGAAATGCCGAAGGGATGAAAGTGAATGAAGCTGCTGTATTGGAGAGTTTTACCACGATTTAGGCTGATCTGATGAATTAGCACCGAAATTCCGAGACTTTGGAAACTAGCAGATACTGGTAGTTAGCACGGAAGTTGACAAGCTGCATTTAGACCCGCGGCGTTTAACGAAAGAAATCCCTTTTGCCAGTTCAACCGTCGCCTCGGCTCGCTGAGGCTTTGAATTTCCAGATTACGTGTTGTTCCTTGTGTTATTGTTTGCGCGTAGGAAAGTCGTCTAGAGATAATCGAGACCAAACCTAACAAGGCTCAGGAGTGACAAGAGGACATCGTAAAATTCCTATTCAAATTGCAAAAATGCCTTACAACTCCAAGCCGATAATTCTCCGAAAGTGGTAGACTGTACGACAATTCTTGTCTCTTCATCTGACAGACATACAACCTGGGTCCGCTTTGAATGAAAGTCTGGATAAACCAAATCTTATGTCATTACTCAATACGTCAGCCCAGCAGATCGTCCGGTGGAAATGGGGTCACTTAACCGTACAGAAGACTACCCGTGTCCTCGTGTCTCAAATGCAAGTAGACCTGTAGATTTAGAGATTCCAGACAGGTGAATATGGCATGCAAGACTCCATGCACGGACATCAAGCACAGTGCGGCCAGAACATAGCGGTACGTATGCAATAAGATCAAAGACAGCATTCCTAAGACAACCCCAAAGAGTCTCATCACCGTACTGAAATACACATAGTGTGTAGTAGAGATGACAGAGGGCCAGTAAAAGGCCTGACAAGACAGGCATTGAAACGGCTATAGAGCAATATGAGTCTCTCAGAAGTAAACACTAACTAGAGAAAATTAAGGGTAAGAAGGTGATGGCATTGGCACTGGATTGCCATATTTCAAGTCCTGTCCTCGCTCGCAGTCTTCTGTCTTAACGCGATTGTTGTGACATAAGGCACAAGAACAAAGTCGCAATCTCGGAATAAAAAATGAAATGGAATGAAATTGAGAATATGAATTGACAAAAAGGGGTCGTAGAATTGTATTTTCTCTGAATTTAAGAACATTTTGTTCTTTTAAACTACATCATATCCGAGTATGTACGCTGCCCTCGTAACACAGAAGGATCAACAAAACCTGGACTGTCCTCGGCGAAAAAGCTTGTCAAATCGAAAAATTCAGGATATCCACTTTCACTAGAGAAAACCCTAGTATTAAGATCATAGGGATTCTCGCTTCTGACGCTGTAGGGTTGTGACGGATGCATCAATGAGAACGATTCGCCTACCTGTGAACGTGTGCCATTAAATCCTTGTACTTGACCCAAAAAACGAGATTAGACTCTGACTTACAAATGGGGGCGTGGATTGTGTTATAGTACCATCTTCCTTTGATTGATGGGAAAAGGTGACATTCGAAAACTCTGTTTGCCCTCTGGTAGCATTGGCTTCCAAATCATGTATATAATCCCGGGCCATGTGGGCAAGGTCAGACAAATGGGATGTTTGCAAATGCCCGTCCGAGCACAGTTCTAGCCGGCAGAAGTATCCAGACGCCACGCCTAATAAGGCAACATTGCTCTTTGTTTCCGTATGTAAGGGGTTATGGAGCACAAAATCGAAGAGTATAAAGAGAGCGGACAGTGGTACCGAAAGAAGAACACTTACTTCAATGTTAGTATGGATCTGCTCTCTATTGCGACAATAATGACTAGATACTGACTCAATCGGAGTGTAAGTTTCAACATCAATGTGTCGTGTAAGCTCGATAATCGAGCGGCAGGAGTGTATGAGCACTTTTTCGCATTCTAGCCTGTCGTGGATCGACTGTGGGGATAGAATATTGAGCTTCAACCGAGCCAGAGCGATAACAGCCCTGTAGTAATGGCAGCTAATTCTTATCTTTAGTTCAATTGAAATACTGTCCACGCCACCAACTTGGAGAAGGGCACGCCCAGGCTGGAATTCATCGTTTATGGTATTCTTCCAGCCTTCGAGGTCCAACATGAAACTATCGATGGTGGATACCATTACGTCGGAAGGAATCAACGTTGCGCTAGTCGAGAAGAGTGTATCCTGGGCTTTGGACAAAAGTCGGCTAAAACGACACAATGCACTAAAGTAGTCCCAACCGGAAGTGACTGCCTCGGAGATTTGGGGAACCGGTGTGCTGATGTTGGAGTCCATCAAGATCTGGCCACTATTAGTGAAATCTCATTGATGTGGATTGAGTAGAGACACATACAAAATCCCTGCCACATGCGAACGACTGCGTCTTTTCGAGTATGTAAACCACCCAGAACGTCCTCCGACATACGTCTGCACTCGCACCGTCGTATATTGCCCGGTTGATGCCAAGCGCCTGCACAATCCTGGCGGCTTCGGTAGTTAGAGTCTTTTCAATTTGAACACAAGACGAATTGCGAGCAAATATAGCCTAATATGAGTCAGCGGAATATCCTTGTTGAAAGCGGCGGGTCCAGTAACCATGGCAGTAACGGCCTGTGCTCATTTTAGTGGAAACAATCGTCAACATGCAGACAAGAGGCTTACTTGGGCATGAACTAGGGTCTCTTTGGAGGTAAGTATATCAGGCAACATGTCCAGCGCAACTTGAAATAGTGCCCAAGCTGCCCCCTGACCTGATTGAAAAGACCCCCCACCTCTACGTTGGCAGCCAAGTGCAAGTACTGCATGGTATAAGGCACAGTACTGAGGATCTTCCTCGAAAAAATGGGAGCGTCGGTTATCGAGAGCCTTCTCAAATTCATGTCTTTGGAGAAATGGATATGTTGGATGCACATATGCGAAGTACGCTGGGGTAAAGATTTGTTAGTTTGAGGCACAAGGCAGTGTAATTGGAGGCGCACCGGCACAGTATACGGTGGCGGATTCAGTTCCAATGTGTAGCGAAGCAGGGGAAGCTCTGGAGTTCATTGGCCTTTCCGCTGGACGAAAATCGCGATTCACCCGTGCATTGACAATATCATTGAGCCGGTCGAACAGAACCTGGAATTTTTTGTGACCCAGGCGGCTAGATATAGACGATATCTTTTCATCGGAGAAAATCGCAATATTGGAACTACCAGCTGTGATTTATTAGTATAGACATATAACCGGTTGGACCGGGCCGAAGTGACAGCTTACTGTACTTGTCGTCGGCCTGGGAAGCATATAGTGAGTACTTGCTTCGTTGAAGGGGTCTATATAAATCATACCTTCAATATAGAAGTCGTATTTCTGCGATTTCCAAAATCCGACCCATCTTCAAGCAGATGATCAACAAATAATTTCCGGGGTACGGCAGATGCAACCGTAGTGCGCATTTGCTTCGAGACATCGTCTCTATAGGACGAGGTCCGTTGGCCATCTATGTTCGCAAGCAATCCATGAAGGGAAGACGAGTGAGTGGATGGTGCCCAAGGAACCAAGAATATTCAGAAATCCGGGACATAGCAACTCTCAACTCACCACGAACAGTCGACGGGGCATGAGAAACCCGTGGTCCTCTTTTCTTCCTCGGGTTGAAATGGCAGGGAACATTACGCCTCTAATAGTTGAAATTAGCACGAAAAGCACGGGATGGTGGTATTCTGGTGTCTTACGTTGCAATTGTTGCAAGCCTGAGCATTGGCGTCTTCACGAACTGCGAAGAGTAAATAAGCATGTCCGCTATGCGGATAAACGAAAGCGGATAGGCCTACTTTCACATCTCACCTTGCGAAGTTTGCATTCTTCACAAGACTTGGAGATCTTAGTTTGGTCCATCGTATCTTGCTCTTTTGACGTTAATAACGTATTCCGGGTGGTGGTATCCTAACCTACGCTGGACAAATGCGGATGTCGTAACAAAATTCGGCTTTCGATTCTGCCGAGATCGACTTTGTATTACAGGGATATCTGTAATACCGTGTAATATTCACATATCCCCACGCATTGGTCCTAATTGGTACTGCGTATACTTACCGACTTCCTAATTCACTGCTTCATCCACCGCAAATTACGCATATATGATTCTGTCTAGCCAGCATAAGCCCGCCCACGACCTGCCTGAGAGCCAGCCTAGGAGTCAGTTTAAGAGCAAGATGGTAAAGTTGCTTACCATAATAACCTAGCCCATATGGGCAGCTTACAGGCCTAGATAAGCTTCCGGAGTAACGTCATTTCACCGATTAAAAAACATACTGTAGTGGGTCTCTGCGTGGAAATAGAACGGAGTAACTAAGTAATATGTAATTATGTTTTTAGGATGTTTGCATTTTGGCAATTTTGTATGTGAGTTTTATAACGGATTCCGCATGTACTCCCCCCGTATTACGATCAAGATGTGTTGGAATCCAGGAAAGCCAAGACAGATTAGGATTTGGAATCGGCGATCATTAACTTCACGCATCAACATAAGCTTGGATACTACAAATCAATAGGGGGGAATTTCATCTGCATGGGAATTGCTGCAAAAGCAGCACCTAGGTTCCCCAATAGCTGTGTTTTAGATATTATGCACAAGTATATCAGATTTCCCAGTATGGAAAACAGCTTTCTTCGAGTTAAATCCATAAGGTAACCTTAGAGGAGGATAGTTATCTTAGTCCTGCGAGGCACTCAACCGTGCAATATAACATTACCATTTGCTTCACCGCAATCGTCTCACTATCCACGCCGTCTCCATTCCACAGCCCCCGCCAGAGCGAGGAACTACATAGTACTATGTAGTAATAGCAGTTATTGATTGGCTGCCCCATTCTCCTACTTCATTGGTAGTCTTCTTACCCCTTTGCGGTGGTTGCTACAACTATGGCTTCTGCCTTGCATATATCCCTTTCAGCGTCATTTCCTATTGAAGGACAACGATAACCCTCATGCTGACTCCTATCTTGTTATTTTACTACGCACGTTGGTATATGCCCACATTCTGAACCATGAAAACGCTCAAACACTTTGAGGTCTTGATCACCATCGAAAATACTGCTCAACTTACGTCCAACTATGCTGACTTCGCTGTTCAGCGGGGTTAAATTTATTGCGAGGTCTTGGGATAACAGACCTCCAGTTTACCCCGGATTCCCAAATAACATTTGAGTGCCTGGAGCTAGAAACAATCCGGACTTGGGAAACTTCCTCCCGTTGATCTCTCATCGGAATGCCCTTTCCGGTACCGAGTGACAAATCATCTCTTACCGAATAGGTATTACGTTGCGGAAGCTAGCTCGAGACTGTAGGAGACTATGTTAACGCACATTTTTAAGGATAGTTATATCAGCTGCTCCGGATACAACTCACTAATTCAACAAGCCCAAAACTTATCCTGGCGAGGAGAACTCGGCGGAATCCAGAGCTACCATAATACTTACCAATTATAGCGATGCAACTGTGCAAGAAGTTTTAAGTGATTGGCACAGCTCCCATCAACAAGCGAGACCAGCAATTCATCGCATCGATTTTGAAGTGCAACATGGCGCCGGACATAAATCAGCTTTGGATGTGCACATGATACAAATAAAACAAACTAAGTGTGTAAAAACCTAGCTTCCTTGGTTAATGATTGACATCTATAGGCCAACCTTAACTCCGGATCGATTTCCTTTTATTATTTCCCGTGTTATTAGGTTGGGCTTAAATCCGTCGAGTGCATCGTGAGCATTCCAGACGTAATCGGTCAGGTCTGGAACTGTACGGCTTAATAATTTGTTCGATTTTGCCCGGACGTTCGGCACGGCCCTTCGTTTCCTCAATCCGGCCTACCGAAGCTGGAGTGAGGGTCACGGATTGCTAATTGTGAATATGAAAATGTTCCACACATCCGCTGCATTGGATACATAATATCTCCTACCCGTTCGTCAGATGAAGAGATTTGAAAGTTTTCTCAGTGCATCAATCTTCCAGTTGTGCAATCAAATCTCATCGTATTTGATTTTCTACTAGTCAGGTGCGTGAATCTTGGCCAGAGAGGATGCTTGCACAGATACTGATCTTTTATTTCAGTACTAAACTTACCATGCCCGCCACGCAATTTACTGTACCGGAAAAGTATGAATACAATATCGGGCTGGGGTCTTACCATCAGTATGTCCAAGACAAGCACATTCAATGGGCAATCGGGAAGCTAATCACAAAGAATTCGCAGCTCTGAAGCTCTGAAGGGTGCCAATCCAGTGGGACAGAATAGCCCACAAGTACCACCATATCAGCTCCTCACTGAGTGTATAAGTGGTACCTCTTTTACCACTCCAAGGAATCTAAACCTTAGCGTGTGGATGTATCGTGTCACAGCCTCATTTAACAGGGGAAGATATGTACCATACATAGCCGAGACTGCATCTTCAAAGGCGGCTGCGGGCCCCTTGACGTACAGTCCAAATTTCTTGCATTGGAATGACTTCGGATTGGAGCCCGGTCATGACTGGGTCTCGTCTCAAAAAGTTATTCTATCTTCTGGAGATATTGCTACAAAAACTGGCTTCTCTTACTCGGTGTTCGCCGCAACAAAGGATATGGCCCCTAATACCGCCTACTATTCGTCTGACGGTGACACTCTAATTATTCCACAAGCGGGAGTATTGGATATTAAAACTGAACTAGGCTATTTGATGGTGAGGTGAGTAATAAATAGCTTGTCCGGTGGCGACGTCGATTGAAACTGACTTGGTAAAGGCCGAACGAAATTGCCATGATCCCTCGAGGGTTGAAGTACAGAGTCACTCTTTCTGCTGGTTCAGCCCGAGGTTATATTTGTGAGTTGCGCCAGGGCCATTTTCGGTTGCCCGAACTCGGGACCATTGGCACAACTGGACTTGCAAATGCGCGGGACTTTCAAATTCCAGTTGCTGTATTCGATGGCACAGTAACAAAGGGCGTGGCGACTTGTTCGGCTGCTGACTGGACCATTATCAGAAAGTATAATGGTAGCCTCTTTTCTTGCACTCGAGATCATACTCCGTTCGACGTTGCAGCCTGGCATGGGTCCTACTATCCATATAAATATGACCTTGGGCGCTTCAGTGTTCTCGGTAGTCTATTGTATGATCATCCCGACCCAAGCATCTTCACAGTTCTTACTGTACCCTCGTTCCGAGAACCTGGAACAGCCGTCGTCGAATTTTGCATCTTTCCTCCTCGATGGCAAGTGATGGAAAATACGTACTGGCTCCCACCATACCACATGAACACGATGAGTGAATTCATTGGTATCATAATGAAAGACGCAGAGCCAAGTCCAGATACCGTCTTCAAGCCATTTGGCGGCATGTTAGCAGGAGCAATGACACCGCATGGCTCGGACAAGAAAGAACACGACGCTGAAAGAGCAAAGGAGTTTAAACCAGCCAAGGTAGCAACAGAGCCTGTTATGGCCTTCTTGCTTGAATCTGCGTCAATTCCGGGAGTAGCAGAATGGGCTTCAAAGATTGTCATTGAGAAGTAAGGACCGGAAGGTCAATGTGGCAACGACGAAAGCATTACATTCGTAACGTGGCTTTGCAAGTACCTATATTTTATCTAAGTTGTGAAATATTTCCTAATAACCACTATCATTTATTGGAAGCTTAATTAAAGCTTTAAGCTCATATAAACTATATTATATATACTTCTGCATCCTCGCCCTGGAGGTGGAAGCGGGTTCCAAATACTTCAAATGTTGTGCGGCCATTATATATATTTAGCCACATAGGCACAAAGAAGGAGGATCGACTGAGGGTCTACCAACTCTGGAAGGTATCTAGCAGAAGAAACATACATAGGTAGAAGTAGGAAATATGAGAATTGTGCTGATCCATGGGGTTTTGTTGACATACTTGAATCTTATAACATAACTACAACGTATGAATTTGCCAAAGCAAAAATCCTTAAATGCCTACCAAGAACCTAGCCCCAGTGGCCCAAGGTGTGCATGTGCCAATAACGTCAGACCCCGCCATGGATCAGTCCCACAGTGGAGTTGCTGATAACCCCATATTTGTCTCCATACCTATACCTATAGTAAGCTTAATGCTCCTACTAAGGAGCTATTCCGTTTCGGTGCGAGTGGCAATAGATTAGGGTAAGGGTTTAAAAGTGACAAGTTTATTATACCGCTATCCCGAATATGGTGAGCGCAGCGCATATATCCACTCGTACACCCTCATTGGATAGCTGGCTTTCCTCGATATAAGGATTTGCCAAGAGGACTCCTTACTAAATTAGCGCGCACCGGACTGCGCTGCATTATGTATGGCACACCTATGCCAATTACTTTCATTCTATTAGACACACTTGAATACAATACAATACGCGTTCCCACTCGATCTGACAAAAAGAACTTTGCTATGGAGTATTGTTGGATCCGCGTATAGGCTAGTAAACGGGTAACATAGGTTACCATACAAAATTAATATGTAAGTCGATGTGTGATTCTTGTTGATTATATTAAGCTCTAAAGTTACCCTTTTACTTGTTCTTTTCCCTCTTTTCTATAGGTCTTTGCTAAGGCGCTAATATATATTTATAGCCTCTTATTAGCTTAATATCATATTCTCTTTGGGCCTAGCCTTAGTTATGTTACTAGGCTTCTAATATACCCTCTTAGCTATATTACAGGCAGGCTGACTAGATTTTTTAGAATAGCCTTATATTCTTTAAATCTAGTTAATATTTTAGTATAAATGATTTAATAGTAATAGTAGAACTCTAAGGGTTCTAATCTAAGTCTAGAACCTAGATTAGAGTCTTTAGAGTTATACTATAAAGTTTAATTCCTATATACTTATCCCTTTTTTTAATATTAATATCCCTTTGCTAAAGCTGTATAAACTCTTTAAAGCTTTATTAAAACCTTTATATATAAACCTAGTAGGATAAACTATATAAAGGAAAGAGTGCTTTAGTATTAATTAAGCTTTATATTTATAAGGAATTAAGTATAGAGCTTATATTAATCTCTTACATATCCTACTCCTATATATTAAGATATTTTGATATATCTATTATCTTTATCTACTTTAAAAACTTATTGAATTTCCTTTTTGGTAGTATCTTAGTAAGGCTATTTATAATTATCTTATTTATAGGTATGTAGCTAAGCTTTATATATTCTTCTTAAAATTACTCCTATAGCTAATAGTAGTAAATATCTATATAGTAAAGCTTTATTTTTAGGGTAATAATATCCTTTTCTATAAGGCTTATTGTCTGTTTATTATTATACTTAAGATATAGTTAAGGAGTCTCTAATTTAATATCTAATTCCTTTAGTAGATATATAATATATATCCCTTTCTTTACTGCCTAAGATAGCGTTAATAACTCTATTTCTATAGTTAATTTTATAATTATATTTTATTTATTTGCTTGCCACCTTATTATTCCTCTATATAATATTATAATATATGCCTGAGAACTTCTATGATTAAGGGTATTATTAGTAAATAAGATATTATTTGTGATAATAAATCTATTCCTATCTCTAAGTTAGAGAGTAAGATGCTAGTGGCTTTAGAGATATAATAATACTTAATCTATAGCTTAGTAGTATATAGATAATAGGTTTATAAGGAAATAAGATAACTAGGATGTAATAAAAGTAATATTAAGATATGTACTAATAGTAGTGTATATTAGAGATCTAACCTTATATTAATAACTGTGAATAGTAGTATAGCTTACTTATTCTTTATAGGGAAGAAGCTTATCTTTTATTATTAGTATATTATAAATTAGAAATATATTAATAAACTTTGTAATCTTATTAATATATAAAGCTTAACTTAGCTATATAAGCTCCTTCTTATGGTCTTTTATAATATAGATTTCTAAGAACTATTAGAGCTCTTCTCCTCTAGTTATAGTATATTTCTTTTTTAACTTATTTATAAAGTTTCTCGCTTCTTTTTCTTTATTCTTTTTATAGGCTAGAATAATATTATCTATATAAAAGAAAATTAATATTTTGCTTTTTATCATACAGCAAGGCTTATAAGGTATAGATTTAAAATCTAAATTTTATAATAATCTAGTTAATATTCTTTATTATTATAAGGGTAATGTCTGTAGGCTATATAGTATTTTATTTAGCTTTAAAATTATTCCTAGGTAAAGATGCTAATATTCTAGGGGTATCCTTATTAATACTGTTTTTTAAATTAGGGTATAAATAAAAATATTTATGGTATTATATTATATTATTTCTAAATTAAAGTAAGTAGTAATAGCTATAAAGATATAAAATAATCTTATAGTAAGGGTTGTAGTATATATATTATCTTAATTAAGACTACTTTATTGATTCCCGTATATAATTAGATATACTTTATACTTAACCAGCCTTCTATACTTATTAAACTTATAAATATATACCTATATATAATTAAGTATCTATCTTCCTTTAGCATAAAAGTACAGCACTTTTAACTATAATTTAGTGGGTTAGTGGCTATATAAGTGCTCTTTCTTAGCTTCTAAGAATAGTACTCTAAGTTTATAAGTTTTTAATTCTTTATACCACCTTAGAGGTGTGGGTAATATATTCTAGTATAAATTAATAAGCTCCTTTCTACTTTCTAGAATATTTTTTATATATATACTTACTTATAAAAAAAGATTATAAGCTAGTTATAGAGTATAAGGTATATTTTAAAGATAAGTAGTTAAAGAGCTTTCTATTAAATAATTTATATATTTTATAAGAGGTGTCTATAGTAAATACTATTTTCTATATAATAGCTTCTCTATACTCTAAGTTAAGATAGTTAATTTTATTTAATTTATTTTTAATTAGATTCTATATTATAGTGTTTATAAGTACTACTAGAGGTAAGTCTAATAGTATTAAATAAATAATATCCTTCTTTAAGCTCTGACTTAATTTAGGAGTGAGATTTATACTCTAATCTATAGTAGGAGCTAGAGATAGGCTCTAACCTAATATAGGAGCTCTATATATATTCTAACCTATAGTAAGAGCTTTATTTTAGCTTAAATCTATAGTAAGAGTATAAGATAAGCTCTAACCTAATTTAGAAGCTCTATCTTAGAAAGGGACTCTAGTATTAATATCTACTATAGATAGTGTATTAGTTAGTTCTTTTCCTTTAACCTATAGATTAATATCCTTATTTTAAGTATCTCTAGTGGTTAATCAGGGCTTAAGGCTCTCTTTATTATTATATAAGTTAAGCTTATCTTTCTATATCTAGGAAGGTCCTCTAACTATAGCACTTTAAAGATTATTATTTTAAATATAGATACTATTTAATAATTTAGTAATCTTATTAATTATAGTAGTAGCAAGGTTATTATAAAGCTTATCTAAATTTCTATTAAAGACTTTATCTTTATTAAAGATAATATTATATGCACTAATGATAACTCCTAGTTTTAGATTCTATATCCTAAAGATATTTATAGAGTTATATTTAACTAGATAGTCTATCTAGGCTTTAGAGTAATATCTCTAAAGCCTTTTTTCTTTTTTTATATATTTTATTATAAGTAAATAAGCCTTGCAACTATAGACTTTTAGATATACTTAATTTAGCTTTATATTCTTAAAAACTTTACTATTTTAAAGTATAAGATAGGTATAAAAAATCTTATATAATATTTTCTAGTTTAATTTGTACCTTAGGGTGTGATTATAAAGATAGACTATAATATAATTAATTTCTAGCTATAAATTATAAGGAATTTTTCTACTTATAGCTATATTTCTTCTTTTATCCTTGATTATACCCCCTAAGCGTTCAGCTACGCTATTTAATACTTATATATATAGAGGTAAAGGCTTAAATTATATAAAGAGGCTATTAAGATATTCCTTTACTAATAGTTGTTTTATATATATCTTATTATTGCACTTGATAAACTATGGGACTAGCCTATATTAGATATTAAGTTTTAGTAATAAATCTTATAGGGTAATAGTAATTATCTCTCTAATATAGTCTATAAGGTTATAATCCTAAATATATCCTAAGTAGTAGTCTGTAATAAGTATTATAAAGCTATATCTAGAGATACTACTTTTAAAATTATAGAAATTAATTACTAAATATTTACTAGATTTACTAGGCCTTTATTAAGGCTCTTATTAGATTTAATACTTTATTTTAATAGTAGTATAGGCATTATATTTAATTATTTTTATACCTTCCCCTGTTGTAAGATTTAACTTTAATAATAGGCCTATTACTTATACTCCTTAAAATGCACTAGAGAGATGCTTAAGGGTCTAAGGTCTAGGATGTCTGAGCTATAAGTGCTAATACTAGATATCTACTTTATATAAGAGTCTTGAGGTCTAGGAATTTAATTCTTTATATATATTTAATACTATACTATATATACTTTCCTTTTTATATTTAAATATGAATTAGCTATATTAGTATTGAATTAAGCCTATAAACTAATTATTGTTTCTATGTATACAGTTGTATATTAGATGTTAGTCTTAATAATATCCTATCTTCTAAAGTGACTATATAGATACTAGATTGGTAGTAAAATCTTTATAATAAGTGATATTATATAACTATATTGGAATACTCTTCTTATTAAGGCCTTATAGGTATATAACCACTTTACTATAGCTTTTAATTCTTATTTTTAAATTACTAGCTAAGAGGTAGTTGCTAGGCTTTACTCTTTAATATTTCTTAAAGTGGTTAATATTATAGAAAATATAGATTATAGATTTAGAGTTGAGGATAGTTGACTAGTATAAAGTATAGCTTGTAATAATAAATAATATTATTATAAATATATAAAAGCTTACTCTTTTTTTATTAAGATATCTAACTTTTTAATTAAATTATATTAGTAATTCTTCCTCTTTATTTTCCTTATTTCTTTGCTTAATAATTTAGAATTAAGTTGATATAAATTTCTTTTGTAGATTTTTAACTTCTTTATGAATCTTTTTATCTTATATATTTCTTTTAATAATAGCTGCCCTTATCTTATTTGATATCTACCCTTTTAGAGCTAGGAAAGGAAAGAGGTAGAAGTAATAAATAACTAGATATATTATACTACAGTTAATATAGATAGGATTACTACTTATATAGGCTAGTTAATAATTCTTATTATCTTATTTTTCTTTTTAATTACTATCTTAAGATTCTCTTCCTTAATAGCTCTTACTATAGGTGTTATTCTTATTCTTATTATTATTATCTTCATCTGAGGTACTATTTTGTTATTAATTTATATTAAAAGCTCCTCATTAGAAGCCTCTTTTTATAGATATTTTAGGCCTAGTATAGTCTTACTCTTATACCTGCTTAGTAAAGTTATTATATATAATATTCCTAGCTTTAATCTAGTTACTATATATTATTTAGAGTATAGTTACCTATGCTAAGTCTACTTTATAAAAGGTATTAAAGAAGTTCTTAGTCTAATTAACTATATCTATTGCAAATATGAGGTTATATTACTTTCCCTATTACATAATAGACATCTACTAGGTTACCTAAGAATTAATATTCTTTAACTAGGTTTGAAATTCCTTTATGTATATTTTATATTCTTGCTCTATTTAGTAAGCAATTATTATAGCTGTATATCTAAAGAATTATTTTAAATTTTAATATCTAGTTTATACATCAATCCCTACCCCAAAGTATATATCTTTAATATTATTACTAACCAATATCTGCATTTATTATATAATATTATTAATTTTCTTCTATTTAGCTTTATACTAGCTCTTTTATATTTAATAATATATTAATATTATATTAAAATAAGATAATTCTTATAGATATTTATTTTTCTACTACTTAAGTGCTATTTTCTCTACTAGTATTATTAGACTAGTAAAGATAGCTTTATCCTATAATACTTATCCTCCTTTAGTCTGTAAGCTTTATTCTTAGCCTTAATTTATAGTATAATTCCTTTTTTATAATACTTTAAGTGATAATAGAGTTAGTAGTATTATTATTATCTTAGGCCTTATAGGCAGTTTTCTTTCTCTAGTAAGATATCCTATAAGGTCCTTCTACTCTATTTTAGAGAGAAATATCTTTTCCTATCTTTTCTAGTTATTAGAGCTAGTAAGGGTCTGCTTAGTAGCTGGTTTACTAGTCTACTTAGATAATATATTATTTAATAAATCTTATATTAATAGTCTTAATTTTTTACTAATAGAGGTATTAGACTCTTAATTGTTGGATCTATATATAGGCTAGTAAATAGATAATATAGGTTACTATACAAAATTAATATATAAGTTGATATATAATTCTTATTAATTATATTAGGCTCTAAAGTCGCCCTTTTACTTATTCTTTTCCCCTTTTCCTATAGGTCTTTGCTAAGATGCTAATATATATTTACAGCCTCTTATTAGCTCAATATCATATCCTCTTTGGGCCTAGCCTCAGTCACGTTACCAGGCTTCCAACAAGTATTTAAACCTTTGTGGCTCTGTACTCGAATGTCTTCACAAACTCCTGTCTCCATCTTTTGTGACGCTTGGTGTTAGCCTTGAGTAGGCGAGGCCCTTTGGGGATGTCTTCTATTCATCTTCGCAGGATTTATCTTCGGATCGCCGTTTTCTCGCTTGAGACTCTTAAACAGAAGGGGCGTGCCTTGTTGGGCCCAACGACAATCTCGGCCAGGCGGTCTGCCGCATCTTTCCCAGGCCCGTCGGAGTAAGCAGGTAGCCATTGGGGTTATAAAAACGGTTTTAGTGACCGCAGCGTTAATGACTCGGCAAGACTACCCTGGGTCCAAACGCGTTGTGCTCTAGCCAATTGCGATTCTGTCTTCGTAGTCCATTGTCATTGTGCCCTGGCTCAGTCATACACGCGCGAATCATAACTGGGCAGATCGACCACAGAACAGCTCTTGCTGCAGCTCCTGAATAACCAGCAAGCCCGGGTTAGCATAACGCAAGTTATAGGTCAAGGTTTCGTGGAATTACCAGGAAAGGTTCTAGGTAGGGTTCATTTTGTCCAGTACTAAGTGGGATTTGTTACATTAGCCAGAGGGGAGCAGTTAACCACAGTTATATTAACCCTAACGCTAAGTCATCATCTCACCAACTCATATCCTCAAGAAGCTCAAAAACTAATGTTTACCATAAACAAAAGAAGGCGCTTTATAGGTGAGAAAGTCTCTGCCTTTAAAATACCAGACCAAGCATCCCGGGACCACCCAGTTCCCCAATTGGCCTGTTCCAGTGGAAGCGCCAATTGGGACAATCATCATCTTTCGTTCTTCCTCAGGCGTATATCGAATCTGCGTACCTTCTCTGGTGATATCGTATACAAGATTGTTTACGACAGTTTTGACTTGTTTGGGGATCCTAGAAAGCAACCGATGACGATGTGTTGTGATGTCTCCCAGCGCATATATACTGGTATCTCTTGCCGATGCAATATCATCTCGCTGTCTAACACGCAAATACCCGTCAACAGTGACCCATCCTTTTTCGTCCAGAAATGATGGTGGTATGAAAGAATTGTTTGGGAGGACACCCATAGCAGACACGTACGCATCAGCCGTAAGTATTTCTCCAGATGAAAGTGACACAATCCACTTTTTTGACCCCTGATCTTGTTTGACATCTCGAACAGTTCGGCCGCTTAGTATATTAACCTTTTTACTTCGAAGGATTCTCGCTGCTGTTTCACGCACAGCATCTTTCACCCCGGGTAGTGGAAGTTCGGTCGCCGACACCAGAGTAACCTCCTTCTGTCCTTCGAAGGCTTCAGCAAGTTCCCCAGCAAACTCCACTCCAATGGGACCAGCTCCGCCAATGATTATACTTTTCGCTTGTTGAATTTTTGATTGTGATTCCTTTATGACTGCTGCCAGATCTTCATCACCGTTTATTTTGAAGGGAACCTTGAGACTATCTTTCCCAACCGTAGCATATGTCGTGCTGCCAGAAGCAATTACCAAGTAGTCGAATGGCACGGTTGACAACGAAGAGGAATTGGGAGAGGAGCTGCGGATGGAAAGCAAACGTTCTTCGGCTCTTATCTGAGTCACGGTTGCCTCTATGAAGCTGAAAAGTGTCTTTGGCGATTTCTGGAAAATATCTGTAATGGGGTACATATATTTATCCGGTGACAGAGATTCGGGCTTGGCAATAATTCGAGGCGCAGGGATATTGAAATAGTAGTATCTGGAAGGGCTGATGAGAGTGACTCGAGCATTTGGTACCTGTCTCAGAAGGCCATGACAGACACCAACCCCGGCATGTGAGCCACCGATCACGACGACTGACACTTGCTTTATTGCCATTGCGAAAGAGGTGAAATAACTTTACGTCTTCGATTGCTCTCCTCTTCGAAGTGTTAGATATGACCAAACCGGCACGAAATCAAGGCTCTATAAAATACGGTAAGAAGATGATTTTAAATGACCGATTAGTCGGAATTCTAAAGACTAGCCGTCACGTTCTTTGTTATTTCTATCTCAACAAGTAATACTGCTTCATCACAACGGGATCAACATGGCGATCCTGTGATTGTTCCGCGGAGTAATCATGTATCACAGCCAATCGGAGTCGAATTTAAAACGGACCCAATAGCGTTAGGTATATTATACACGACATAATCCGACATCTGGAGGATAATCCGCGGAACATCTATGGAAGAATATACTTTCCAACGTCTTTTAAGCAATGGATATAATTTGCACGTCCTCACCAGAGCACTGACCCGATAACCCATATATATGCCAAAAGACAAGAACAGAGCGACAGGAAGACATTCAAAATTGACATCGATAATAATGATTCAAAGCTATCTCCAAGTGACTCCTGCGGCTGCCGGAGCCAGCTTGCTGCTTCTGATAGTCGTCCATTACGTTCGTATATACTTCCGCAAGGGGCTCAGAGATCTTCCTGGGCCTATATTCGCACGGTTGTCCTATCTTTATCGTCTTTCAATGGTATACCAAGGCGACGCCCCGGTGCAATATCATAGAATCCACGAAAGATATGGACCTATAGTAAGAGTCGGGCCGAATGAAGTTTCTATCGCAGATCCTACTATGATCCCGGTTATCTATGGAATAGGAAGCAAGTTTACCAAAGTAAGCCGTGCATAATACTCAATATATGTTACAAAAGACGAGATGCTGAAATTTCAGTAGACTCCATTCTACATGACCATGGCCCCATTTTATCAGGGCCAGGTAATGGACAGCATGTTTACGACTCGTGACGCCAGTTACCACAAACATCTCAAGAGCTCCGTCTCACAGATTTTCTCTATGACGAACATGAAGAATTTCGAAATCTACACCGACGAATGCACGCGAATATTTATTAATGCAATGCTAGATCTTGAGGGCGGGCCAGTGGACTTCTCAAAATGGCTGCAGTGGTATGCATTCGACGTTATCGGCAGTATCACCTTCCAAAGACGGTTTGGGTTTCTGGAGGAGAGGCGGGATGTTGATAACATGATCCATAAAATTGATACGGGGCTGCAATATGTTAAAATATTGGGACAATTTCCGTTTCTGATTCCCTTGTTGCAAAAGGCTTTTTTGAATAGTTATTTTCAACGCCTGAATCTGTTGCCAGACACAATGGATAGATTCATAAAGGTAGGAATTCTTTATTATCTTCTCCAAGAAGACGCAAAAGGTTAACTTATCGTGATTGCTCGATAGATTACTGAAGAAGAGGTGGAGAGATATAACAAGCGTATTGCCTCTGAAGACACTGAGCGCACTGATTTCCTCGCCCAGTTAAGAGCAAAAGAGAAACAATCTGGAAAGATCTCACAAAGAGATATGATCAACCATTTATCTAATAATCTGTGAGTTTTCCTTGCTGACGTCTGAATATCCGAATCATACCTTCAGAAGTTGCAAACAACTAACAATTGCCCCTTGTATAAGTCTTGCTGGAAGTGATACAACTGCAATATCGCTCCGGGCCATATTTTATTACATAGTGCAAAATCCTCACGTGTATACGAAACTTCAGAATGAGTTAGATGAAGCCGACAGGAAGAACATGCTTTCTGAATACATCACATATGAAGAGTGCCTTAAACTGCCTTACCTGTGAGTCTCCTTTCCATGAGAGCAATGTGACCAGTCTGATGGAGCTGTTTTTGAATCGACAGACAAGCAACAATGAAAGAGGCGATGAGGCTACATCCCGGGGTCGGCTTTCCACTCGAGAGATTTGTGCCTCCAGAAGGTGCTGAAATTTGTGGACGAACATTACCTGGCGGAACAAATGTCAGCATTTCAGCTCCCGTAATACACCAGAACAAAGAGATATACGGTCAGGATGCCAATATCTTCCGCCCGGAGCGGTGGCTAGAGGCATCTCGCGAGGAGTTGAAAGCAATGGATAGATATTTTTTCGCAGTAAGCCATTCAGTATTACCTTTGAAAATATAGGGTCAACTAACGGCACTTCTGACTAGTTTGGACACGGTGCGCGAACTTGCATTGGTAAAAACATCTCTATCATGGAGATGGGTAAATTTGTTCCACAAATACTTCGACACTTCGATGTCTCCTGGGCATCGTCTGATCCTGAATGGGTGACACATGCGGCTTGGTTTTGGAAACAGTCTGGTTTCATAGTGCGTTTGAAGAATCGGAAAGTAGAGGACGTAGGCTAAGAAGATGGATAAGATGTTGCTGTATTTACGAAATGTAGCTTCCAGTGGCGGGTTTTTTAGGGTGCCAAAAAATAGAAAGCTTCTGAACAACATCTATAAGAGTATATATTTCCTATCTTACATGGGCCATCCATCTACTCGCCGCAAAAAGCCGTCTTAAAATTTGGGACAGATTCGCAATGGAAAAGTAGTTATCGGTACACTACAACGCTCTCTACATGTTACTGCTACGTGCAGCTGCGTAGTACGTTATTCAGTGCTCTTACTGGTCAATTTTAGTGATATCACGAGGTGCAAGTTCCAAAACTAGCTACGGAGCAAATCGACAGCTATTTATACATGATTCCTACCCCTCCATAAGCGAGAGCGGTGCCTCTTTAAGAAGCTATTCGCAACGGTAATATCCTGCAACAAAGAGCTCGAGGTTGTGGTTGCTTTAAGAATCTGTCGCAACCTTGGAAGTTGCTAAAATACGGTAACACAGGTGTACGTAGACTTCCGCATAACCCAACTTGGGTCAAAGGTGTCGACCCAAAACCCAACCTAGCCTGGGTCTGGGTTAAGCTTCTCTAACCTAGACCTAACCTAGACCCAATACTAGTGTGAAAGGGGTTTTACGAGAGCGTAGTAGTAAGAGTAAGGAATCCGGCTTCTAAACGTAGGGGTCTGTATCGTTCGCAGCTATTTACTGCTCTCTAGGATGCTTCGGCAACGCGGCCTTAAGATGTGCTTGCGTGCTGACTAATATATAATATCTAGCTAGCTGAGGTCACGTGATCCTGGTATATAAAGCTATCTGTAGTGTTATTTATTCTATGGCCTTACAGCTATCCCCCTTCTTGTAAGGTCACGGCCTGGGACCTAAATTTGTACCATAGCTAGACCTTAGTAATTCGAAGCTCCTTTCTAAATTTGACGTTATAATTCACTATTATTGTAGAGTAATCGTAGACGTATGATTTGCGCTCTATGCGCAGCTGTCTTCGTAAATATAGATATAGAAGCACTAATTTGGCACTAGCTAACCATTCCCACTCATAATTCTTGGCGGGGCCTTATTGGCCTCTTCTCTTTCCCTTCCTTTACCCTCATTTACCATGGTAAATGCCACCCTGATTTGCTATTTTAGCCCTAAATCTTTATTTTGTGGCATATAAAGTTAGATATAGCTTCATCTTCTTATTCTCTAGTTTTAGTTTCATTCCTTTGATAAAATTGGGATGATTTTTGATGGAATTGTGGTTATAGTAACTTGATAAGTCTTATATCTTACTTTATTATCTAGCTATCCCTCTTCTTATAAGCAACGACCCGATGCTTCGAATATTAATATGATGTGTTATAGGCTGATTTATACCTATTATCACTATTAACCCTTCTAGCCATCACTTTTTCTACCCTCTAGGGTAGAGAGAATTCTAAAATTCCTATTAGTAGTATACATATATTATTATAAGCTAGACTAATAATTTACAGCCACTTGATAAGGGATCTAGTAGTGCTCTTAAGGCTACTGAAGAGGGAGTGGTACTCCCTGATAGGTCTAAAGTTACTAGGCCTATTAAAGTAGTAAGTAAATCTATACTTTAATTTATGGCAATAGTTAATTAGATATAGACTAATAAAGAGTAAATTTCCTTTAAGGTGCTATATCTTGCCTGCTTTTATTTATAGCAGCTAACTCTTTAACAACCTTTAGCTAAGAAGTGCTTTCTAGTAATATACGCTATAAAACTAGGGAAGATTAACAAGTTGTGTAGGGTTTATTATAAGGGTAAGCAGTGTTGTAAGCTGGTTTATATTATTAAAGCTTATTTTATAGTATCTTACTAATTATAACAGGTCCCTAAAAACTTTGTTAAGTGGGCTTGTATATTAGTGACCTTATTTTATACCCAGGGGCAGATGGATGAGCTGATTAAGGGTGTAGCTAATCTTGACTATAAGCTCTATACTTTAGTATAAAAGGTTATAGTATCTAGTAGCTAAAGTTCTTCTTACAAGCTAAAAGTAGCTGTGGCCCTAATAGACTTTAATTTAAGATTAGTTATTAGTTAGTTACCCTTAGCTTCTCTAGAGGTTATTGGCTCTGTTGAGGGGTATAGTAAGGATAAGGAGAAAGATAAGGAGGATAAGAATAAGGATTAGAGATGGTCCCTAGTTAAACATCTCTTAGGTTTAGTACGTGGCTAGTCTCTTTCGCTATATCTTTATAAGCTTGTTAGTTAGGCTTTCATTTAGTATGTTTAGTAAGTTATTCCTCTATTTTAAATCATATAGTGCATAGCTAATAGTTATAATAAATATTAATAGATAGTTTCTTTTAAAATTAATTTTACTTTCTTCTTTTAGCTCTTTACCCTGATTTTAGCTTCTTTAAATACTATTCTATAGCTGCTGTACTAGTTACATATTCTTTAGACTCCTAGGTATATTCCTCTTTAAGATAGCCCTTCCACTTAACAAGATATAGCTTTGCTTTACTTTGGTCTATCATTTTCTCTATATAAATCTCTTCTACTTTATACTTAATATTATCTCCCACTAGTATGCCTTTTAGTGGATTTATAGTCCTTGCGGAATTACAATGAGGCTCTAGCAATGAAATATAGAAAACAGGGTATAGTTATCTATACCGCGGCGGTAGTAATAACTGGTAGACATTATTCTATATATCAATAATTTAGAAAGGCCCAATCTACTTTAAATCGAACTTTTTGGAGCTACCTAAGGAGGTGATATTCTTAGTCTAAAGCATTACCTATTCCCTAATTTTAAACTATATATTTATATATTTTTAGTTAAAATATTTAGCCTAGGTTTCTAATACTTGCTAAAGCACTTCTTAGAGTATAGTACACTTTTCCTATGCTATCTGCGCGTAATTTGTTACTAACTCTCTATTTAATTTTACCTATTAGCCTTTATCTTCTTTGAAATAGGCCTCTAGCAAATTATTAATATTGATTCTTATTTTACCCTAAAAGCCTATTAGTGCTTTGGTAGGTGTTATGCCAATAACACTATGCTTATTATTATTATATATATACTGCACTATACTTAGTAAGCTGGCCTAATTATTTTATTTAAAATTATAATAGCACTAAAGGTAGTATTTTAATATTTAATTTTGGCACTCAGTTTAACCATCAGTTTGTAGATAGAAAGCAGTTAATAGTTTTCTTTTTATACCTAGGTGGAAGTATAATGTTTATTAAAATAATAAGGTAAATAGTTATGCGCAGTCACTCACGATATATTATGGTATGGTGAAGTATTTAACTAGTATGTTATATATAACTATAGTAAATTCCTCTATATTAAGCTTCTCAGTAGTTAGTATATATATAATATACTTTATTAAAGGGTTAACTATAACTAATATAATATCATAAACCTTGCCTATCTATTTGGACTTTGGGAGCTTCAGTATAAAGTCTAATATAATAATTTTAAATAGCTGTGTTAGCTTTAGCAGTAGCTTTATAAGCCTATATTCCTTATGCCTTGGTGTGGCTTTATACTAGTATATTTAATAGGTTTAGTAATAGTATTCAATATCTATATATAGATACCGCTAGTAGTACTTTCTTGCTATAGCATTGTATGTTTTTTTCACACTGAAATAACCTCCTTGAGTGTTATTATAGTTTATTTTTAGGATCTCTTGCTTTAATGCTTGGTCTAGTAGTATATATACTATACTTTTAAACTGTAATAAATTATCTAATCTTATTAACTATTAGGATCTATTCACTTGTGAATTTAGGTCTTGTAGCTAACTTTTAATAGTCTTAGTATATACATCTGCATGCTAATACTTTAAAAATATAATAGTAAATAGCTCTAGCATCTCTGAATAAGCTATCTTAGTACTAATAGCTACTACTACCTTATACTAGAGCACTAAGAGTTTTAGATCTCTAATAGCTTCTTTAACTATCCCTAGAGAGTTGAGTATATTTTAAAGCTTAACCTCTAATTCTTCTTTATTAATATAAAGAGGCTCTATTTCTTCTTCTAGATGCACTATATAAGCGATTTCTTCTAGGCTTAATATTTTATTAGAGTAGATAGGTTTAATAATATAGCTTTAACTTAGCTTCTCTTTTAGAGTTAGCAGTAGAGTTTACTACTTACCTAGAGCTTTAGTATAGTCTAGTCTTTAGCTTGATATATCTGCAGGATTCTTTATCCTAGGCTAGTGCTTGATATTAAAATTAAATGTAGCGAGCTTCTCAGCCTATCTTACCTAATAGTGGTTGAGCTCTTTAGTGCTTATAAAATAATATAGATTATTGTGGTCTAATAGTATGGTAATTATTTCCTTGCTATCCTCTAGGTAATATCTCTAATAGAGGAATGATTCCACAATAGCTAATAGCTCTGAGTTATAGGTTTTATAGTTTAACTCTGCAGCCTTTAGCTTGCGTGAGAAAAATATAATTAGGTGCTATTGCCTATTGTCTTCTTGCTTTTGGCTAAGAATTGTGCTTATAGCAAAGTTTGAAGTATCTGTTTCTACCCTTATAGGTAGGTCTAGATTGTAATGTCTTAATACTAGAGCTTTGTAGAATGCCTGTTTGAGCTGCTTAAAAGCTTTTCTAGCTTTAGTGCCTAGGGTAAAATCTCTCTGTTGTCTAAGATTCTCTCTATTAAGGTCTAAAAGTGCTTTTGCCTTCCTAGAGTATCCCTTAATAAACCTTTGGTAAAAGTTGGTAAATCTGAGGAATTGCTTTATCTTATATATATTTTTAAGTTCTGGCTAGTTATAAATTATGGCAATATGGTCTTATTCTATACTAATACCTCTAGGGCTTATTATGAAACTGAGGAAGTGAATTTTATCAACCTTAAAGGTATATTTTAATAATTTAGTATATAATTTGTATTGCTATAGCTGCTCTAAGATAGCTTTTATATTAGATTTGTGACTTTCTATGTCTTTTAAATAGATAATAATATTATCAAGATATGCTATGCAATATATGTTAAGAAGATCACTCAGTGCTTGGTTGATATAGGCTTGAAATGTGGCTGGGGTATTAGCCAAGCTAAAAAGTATAATGGTATACTTAAAATGCTTATACTGGGTTTAAAATGCTGTTTTTTACTTGTTTTTTTCTTTAATTTAGATCTAGTGGTAAGCATCCTAAAGGTCTAGTTGGGTATAAATTGTAGTACTAGCTAGCTGGTCTATTGTTTCTTCTATTAATAGTAATAGATAGTGATTCTTTACTATGATAGTGTTTAAGCCCTGGTAATCTACGCAAAGCTATAGACTACTGTCTTTTTTTAGTATAAAAAGGATAGGTGCTCCTACTGGGCTTTTAGATTTATAGATCTAATCCTTTGTAATATTTTTAAATATATAATTTTAAAACATTTCTTGCTTCTTAGAACTTAGCTGATAGATTAACTGGTATAGTAAGTCTTTACCTAGCTCTAGATTAATTATATAGTTATATTTTGTATGCTTTGATAGCTTAGTAGCCTCTTCTTCTAAGAATATATCTAGGTATAGTACTATATAGTCTGGTAGTTTAGAAATGTTGATAGTATTTAGGCCTAAAGCCCTATCTTTATTTAAATTAGCTGTATATAGCTTAGCTTAATATATAGGATTCCTATCTTCTGCCTTGAAAAGGAGCTTAATAGCTAAGATCTGCTTAATCTATATCTCTAGTACTTGCTTCTTTATTTGGACCTTGGCCTTGTCTTTTAACTTTAGCCCTAGTGATTCCTACTATTATACTGCTCTCTTTTAGGTTTAGTAATAATAAAGCTTCTCCTTAGCTTCTTACTTACTTTGCTTGCTTTGATAGAACTATTTCTATATAGGGTAATGGATATCTGGGTCTGATTTAATATGCTATAGTATTCTTAGAATTATATTATACTTTGCTATAGGTATAATATTATAAGCTTAGTAGGTTTTCCTTACTTTTTCTACTGAATTAGGGGTAATGATATCTAGATGTGTTTTACCTGATATAGGAATTTGGTGCCTATCTATAGCTTTAGCTATGACTGCTGCACCAGTAACCTTATAATTGTGGTGCCTTGCCCATTCTTAATTAATAAAATTACTACTAGCACCACTATTAATCAAGGTAAGTGCCTATTGGTGTCCTTTTAGGGTCTGCACATAAACATATATAGCAATATATAGTCCAATGTTCCTTTATATAGTATAAATTCTTAAGGCCGCACCAGCGGTGTTAAGAAAGTTAAATAGTTATTTTGTGTTGGTGCTGTCGTTTCGTTTTAGTTATAATTTGGGGTGTAACTAATAGTAATGATCCTTGGTATAACTCTTCTTCCCGTAGTTGCTATAGGTTAAGTTAATACTATTAGGGTTTGGAGGTATAATACTATTAGTATTATCAGCACCTTTCTAGTATAAATTGTGGCTGTATAGCTAGAAATAATAAGTGCTATAATCTTGACTTATCCTTCTATTATCTTAATAATTTAGTCTTCCCTATATACTTATTCTATTTTCTAAGTTTAGGGTTTGACTGTTATTATTTAGTTTAATTTAGGGTCTTCTTATTATATATTAATACTCTAGCATGCTGTCTTTAACATCTTAGAGCTAGATTATATATATGTTATAGCTTGGGTTTGCAGGTTTATACCAACTATTAGATTTCTTCTCTATTGACTTGAGTACTCTTACTATTAGGTAAGCCTTTCACTACTTCTTAGTGTACTTAATACTAAGCTAACTTTCCCAGTTTTAAAGTGCAATATTAAACTAAGTCATGCTTTAGTTTTCTTACTATATTAAGGTCATATAGACCTAGTTCACTTTCTTCTGGAGTAGCTCTAGTAAGTTAATTTATTATACTAGAAAGTTATTAAAGTCATATTATATTATTATATCTATATTAACACTATTATTTATCTTTTAATCTTATTAGGTCCTTATATCTTTACTAAAAGCTTTTACTACAATAATAATCTTATATTTATTAGCTTTAAGGCCTGTATAGTATTATTAGTTCTCTATAAAATAATATTTAAGCTCTAATTCGAAGGCTCTTTTCTAAGGGATTCCTTTTGTAATATAATACTATTTAGAGTTAAATTTAGGTAGCTTCACTAGTACTACTATAGAGGGTGAATAACTTATAATTATAAGTTCTATTATTATAGCTACTATTATATCTTCTCTACTATTAGATTATTAAGCTTAGTTAGATATCTATACTCTGATTACTGCATTTTATAGTTTATAAGTATAGTATAGCTATGTTATTTCTCTAGTTTATTATAGCAGTGCTTTAGCTTACTAATAGTATGTCTCTTTAATAGTAAACTATGCTATATAGTACTTAAGTTTAGCTTTAGTTATAGCTAGGATCTTTTTCTTTAAGCGTGCTTAGAAGGGTCTTAGTGCTTCAATTTGCTCTAGGCTATCCTTGCTATAGTGTATAAAGGTTTCTATTATTGTGTCTTTGGGTTTGGTTTGGCTTTGTGTTGTAGGGGCTATGATTCTAAACTCTATGTTACTAGGCTCTTATAATAAGAGTAAATAGACTATAAAAGAGGTTTTATAAGAGTATAGTAGTAAGAGTAAGGAATCTAGCTTCTAAATATAAAAGTCTATATTGTTTGCAGCTATTTACTGCTCTCTAGGATGCTTTAGCAATGCGGCCTTAAGATGTGCTCGCATGCTGACTAATACACGATATCTAGCTAGCCAAGGTCACGTGATCCTGGTACATGAAGCTATCCGCAGTGTCATTCATTCCACGGCCTTACAACTAGGGCCCTAATAAAACCTATTTAAGACCTAATATGATCCAACTTTTATATAATTTTAATTATAAAACTATATAGTTATTAAAATAATATACTATATTTTATACTAATTCTAGGTAATACTAACTATTACTACATATTTATAATATAAATCATTTTAAAATATGTAATATAATTTAAGATTCTTTTTATCTAGACTTAGTTTATAATTAATTACTTATAAAAATATTAAGAGAAAGCAGGCAGGGGGAGCTAGAGTTAGAAGCTTAGTATCCTAGCTAGCTAGTATAGAAATATATATATATCTATAGTCTTTATAAAGATATAATGATAGTAATACTTAGTAAATCTTTCTAGGCTAAAGGTATTATTCTAAAGGTATTAGTCTATCCTAGTCCTAGATTAGCTTAAAGAATTAGAGAGAAGTATTATAAGCTAATCTTATATAGATAAAGCTTTTATAATTATTTTATTAATTACCTTATTATATAGATAAAGCTTTTATAATTACTTTATTAATTACCTTATTAAGCTCTTACTACCTAGTAGTATTTTAATTACCTTATTAATTACTTTATTTCTTACTACCTAGTAGTATAAGTGATTACTTTAATAATTACCTTATTAAAGATTACCCCTATAAGCTCTTTCCTATAATATATATTGAAATTTTTAAGGATCTAAAAGTAATGTTAGATTAAGAATTAGGATTTTTCTAGGTTCTTTAGATTTTAACTAGATTATTACTAGGTTCTTTAAGCTTTAACTAGATTATTACTAGGTTCTTTAGGTTTTAAATAGGTTCTTTAGGTTATTACTAGGTTTTCTAGATTAGACCTAGAGATAAGTAGGTCTTATAATTAAATTAAATCTAATTAGATCTATATAATATCTTCTTATATTATATTTACTTTTTTTACTCTTAACTTTAATAATTAAACTGTTGATTAACTCTCTGATATTTCTAATATTATTACTTTATAAGTGTGATACTTGCTCATTCCTAAGCTCTAGGGCAGCGCTGTTGACGCAAAACTAAGCATACAAGAAGGAAGAAGAAGAGAGACTCTGAGCAGTGCTTGCTACAGCTCTCTTTATACCCCACAATCCTCAATAGCAGTGCCTAATCGAGAAGGCACGACAACAAAGGGATATCCCGTCGTGAACGGTAGTTAGGGTTAGGGTTCGTAGGCTGCGTGACGGCGCCGGGATAGGGGCCGCTGTCAACTCGCGAGGCCTACGACCGTCACAATAAGTAGTTATCTTCTTACCTTTTTTCTAATCTACTAGATTAATTAATTATATTATAAAGTTAGTACTCTGACTTTATATCCTTCTTTTATAATAGTAAGATAGATAATTTTAGCTATCTAATATTATTAAATTATCTTGCTACTCTATCTACTAGTTAATATATACTTAATATCTTAGACTTAGACTTTCTATAACTAAGTACTCCTTAAGCAATTCCCTCTTGCTTTATATACATTAGACTTAACTAAAGGAAGGCTTTTTTTTTATAATAGAATAGTATATAATGATTAGATAGACTAATAGCTTTAGACTTGTCAAAGGGGTTTTTACGAGAGCGTAGTAGTAAGAATAAGGAATCCGGCTTCTAAACGTAGGGGTCTGTATCGTTCGCAGCTATTTGCTGCTCTCTAGGATGCTTCAGCAACACGGCCTCAAGATGTGCTCGTGTGCTGACTAATATATGATATCTAGCTAGCCAAGGTCACGTGATTCTAGTATATAAAGCTATCTATAGTATTATTTATTCTATAGTCTTACAGCTATCCCCCTTCTTGTAAGGTCACGGCCTGGGATCTAAATTTGTACTATAGCTAGTCCTTAGTGATTTAAAACTCCTTTCCAAATTTGACATTATAATTTGCTATTATTATAGAGTAATTATAGATATATAATTTACGCTCTATGCGCAGCTATCTTTATAAATATAGATATAGAGGTGCTAATTTAGCGCTAGCCAACTATTCCTACTTATAATATTCTTAGCAGGGCCTTATTAGCCTCTTCTCTTTTTCTTTCTTTATTCTTATTCACCATAGTAAGTGCCACCCTGATTTGCTATTTTAGCCTTAAATCTTTATTTCATAGTATATAAAATTAGATATAGCTTTATCTTTTTATTCTCCAGCTTTAGTTTCATTCCTTTAATAAAATTATGATAATTTCTAATAGAATTATAGTTATAGTAACTTAATAAGTCTTATATTTTACTTTACTATCTAGCCATCCCTCTTTTTATAAGCAACAACCTAATACTTTAAATACTAATATAATATATTATAGGCTAATTTATATCTATTATTACTATTAGCCCTTCTAGTCATCACTTTTTCTACCCTCTAGGGTAAAGAGAATTCTAAAATTCCTATTAGTAGTATATATATATTATCATAAGCTAGATTAATAATTTATAACCACTTGATAAGAGGTCCAGTGGTACTCTTAAGACTATTAAAAAGGGAGTAGTGCTCCTTAATAGGTCTAAAGTTACTAGGCCTATTAAAATAGTAAGTAAATCTATACTTTAATTTATAATAATAGCTAATTAGATATAGACTAATAAAGAGTAAATCTCCTTTAAGGTGCTATGCCTCGCCTATCTTTATTTATAGTAGCTAACTCTCTAATAATCTTTAGCTAAGGAGTGCTTTCCAGTAATACATGCCTTAAAACTAGAAAAGATTAATAAATTATATAAGACTTATTATAAGAACAAACAGTATTATAAGCTAGTTTATATTATTAAAGCTTATTTTATAGCATCTTACTAATCATAATAGGTCCCTAAAAACTTTATTAAGTAGGCTTATATATTAGCGGCCCTATTTTATACCTAGGGATAAATAGATAAGCTAATTAAGAGTGTAGCTAATCTTAACTATAAGCTCTATACTTTAGTATAAAAGACTACAGTACCTAGTAGCTAAAGCTCTCCTTATAAGCTAAAAATAGTTATAGCTCTAGTAGACTCTAATTTAAAGTTAGTTATTAGTTAGTCACTCTTAGCTTCTCTAGAAGTTGTTAGCTCTGTTAAGGGGTATAATAAGAATAAGAAGAAAAATAAGGAGGATAAGAATAAGGATTAAGGGCAGTCCCTAATTAAATATTTTTTAGATTTAGTATATAGCTAGTCCTTTTTACTACATCTTTATAAGCTTATTAATTAGGCTTTTATTCAGTATATTTAGTAAGTTATTCCTCTACTTTAAATCATATAATATATAGCTAATAGTTATAATATTAATAGATAGTTTCTTTTAAAATTAATTTTACTTCCTTCTTTTAGCTCTTTACCCTAATTTTAGCTTCTTTAAATACTATTCTATAGCTGCTATACTAGCTATATATTCTTTAGACTCCTAGGTGCATTCCTCTTTAGGGTAGCCCTTCCACTTAATAAGGTATAGCTTTGCTTTGCTTTAGCCTATTATTTTCTTTATATAAATCTCTTCTACTTTGTACTTAATATTATTTCCAACTAGTATGCCTTCTGGCGGATTTGTAGTCTTTATAGAATTATAATAAGGCTCTAGCAATAAAATATAGAAAATAGGGTATAGTTATCTATACTATAGCAGTAGTAATAACTAGTAGATATTATTCTATATATTAATAATTTAGAAAGGCCTAATCTACTTCAAATCAAACTTCTTAGAGCTACCTAGAGAGGTGATATTCTTAGTCTAAAGTATCACTTATTCCCTAATTTTAAACTATATATCTATATATTTTTAGTTAAAATATTTAGCCTAGATTTCTAATGCTTGCTAAAGCACTTCTTAAAGCATAGTATACTTTTCCTATGCTATCTGCGCATAATTTATTGCTAACTCTCTATTTGATTTTACCTATTGGCCTTTATCTTCTTTAAAATAGGCCTCTAGTAAATCATTAATATTGATTCTTATTTTACCCTAAAAGCCTATTAGTGCTTTGGTAGGTAATATGCTAGTGATGCTATACTTACTATTATTATATATATACTATATCATACTTAGCAAGCTAGCCCAATTATCTTGTTTGAAATTATAATAGCACTAAAGGTAGTGTTCTAATGTTTAATTTTGGTACTTAGTTTGACTATTAGTTTATAGATGGAAGATAGTTAATAGTTTTCTTTTTATACCTAGATAGAAGCACAATGTTTACTAAAATAGTGAAGTGAATAGTTATACGCGGTCACTTATAATATATTATAATATAGTAAAGTATTTAACTAGTGTATTATATATAACTATAGTAAATTCCTCTGTATTAAGCTTCTTAATAGTTAGTATATATATAATATACTTTATTAAAGGGTCAACTATAACTAATATAGTATCATAAACCTTATCCATCTATTTAGACTTTAGGAGCTTTAGTATAAAGTCTAATATAATAATTTTAAATAGCTGCATTAGCTTTAGCAGCAGCTTTATAAGCCTATATTCCTTATATTTTGGTATAGCTTTATACTAGCATACTTAATAGATTTAGTAATAGTATTTAATATCTATATATAGATACCACTAGTAGTACTTTCTTACTATAGTATTATATGTTCTTTTTATACTAAAATGACCTCCTTAAGTGTTATCATAGTTTATTTTTAGGATCTCTTGCTTTAATGCTTGGTCTGGTAGTATATATACTACATCTTTAAACTATAGTAGATCATCTAGTCCTATTAATTATTAGAATCTATTTATTTATAAATTTAGGTTTTACAGCTAACTCCTAATAGTCCTAGTATATATATCTATATGCTAACACTTTAAAAGCATAATAATAAGTAGCTCTAGTATCTCTAAATAAGCTGTCTTAATACTAATAGCTACTACTACCTTATACTAAGGCATTAAGAGTTCTAGATCTTTAGTAGCTCCTTCGACTGTCCCTAAAGAGTTAAGTATATTTTAAAGCTTAACCTCTAATTCTTCTTTATTAATATAAAGAGGCTCTATTTCCTCTTCTAGATATACTATATAAGTAATTTCTTCTAGGCTTAATATTTTATTAGAGTGAATAGATTTAGTAATATAGCCTTAGCTCAGCTTCTTTTTTAGAGTTAATAGTAGAGTTTACTACTTATCTAGAGCTTTAGCATAGTCTAGCCTTTAGCTTAGTATATCTATAGGATTCTTTATCCTAGGCTAGTACTTAATATTAAAATTAAATATAGTAAGCTTCTCAGCCTATCTTATCTAATAGTAGTTAAGCTCTTTAGTACTTATAAAATAATATAGGTTATTATGGTCTAATAGTATAATAATTATTTTCTTGCTATTCTCTAGGTAATATCTCTAATAAAGGAATAATTCTATAATAGCTAATAACTCTAAGTTATAGGTCTTATAGTTTAACTCTGCAGCCTTTAGCTTGCATAAGAAAAATATAATTAGATGCTATTACCTATTATCTCCTTACTTTTGGCTAAGAATTACACTTATAGTAAAGTTCAAAGCATCTATTTCTACCCTTATAGATAGGTCTAGATTGTAATGTCTTAATACTAGGGCTTTATAGAATGCCTATTTAAGCTACTTAAAAGCCTTTTTAGCTTCAGCGCCTAGGGTAAAATCTCTTTATTATCTAAGATCCTCTTTATTAAGATCTAAAAGTGCTTTTGCCTTCCTAGAATATCCCTTAATAAACCTTTAATAAAAGTTAGCAAATCTAAGGAATTGCTTTACCTTATATATATTCTTAGATTCTGGCTAGTCATGAATTATAATAATATAGTCTTATTCTATGCTAATACCTCTAGGGCTTATTATAAAACTGAGGAAGTAAACTTTGTTAATTTTAAAGGTATATTTTAATAATTTAGCATATAATTTATATTACTATAGCTACTCTAAGATAGCTTTTATATTAGATTTATAACTTTCTATATCTTTTGAATAGATAATAATATTATTAAGGTATACTATATAATATATGTTAAGAAGATTACTTAGTGCTTAGTTAATATAGGCTTAAAATATGACTAGGGTATTAGTTAAGCTAAAAAGCATGATAATATACTTAAAATATCTATACCAGGTTTAAAATACTATTTTCTACTTATCTCTTTCTTTGATTTAGATCTAGTAGTAAGTATCCTGAAGGTTTAGTTAGGTATAAATTATAGCACTAGCTAGCTAGTCTATTATTTCTCCTATTAATAGCAATAGATAGCGATTCTTTACTATAATAGTATTTAAGCTCTAGTAATCTATATAAAGTTATAGACTACTATCTTTTTTTAGTATAAAAAGGATAGATACTCCTGCTAGGCTTTTAGATTTATAGATCTAACCCTTTATAACATTTTTAAATATATAATTCTAAAGCACTTCTTACTTCTTAGGACTTAGCTAATAGATTAACCAGTATAGTAGATTTTTACCTAGCTCTAGATTAATTATATAGTTATATTTTATATGCTTTAATAGCTTAGTGGCCTCTTCTTCTAAGAATATATCTAGGTATAGTGCTATGTAGTCTAGTAGTTTAGAAATATTAATAGTATTCAGGCTTAAAGCTCTATTTTTATTTAAATTAGCTATATATAGCTTAGCCTAATATATAGGATTTCTATCTTCTGCCTTAAAAAGAAGCTCAATAGCTAAGATCTACTTAATCTATATCTTTAGTATTTGCTTCTTTATTTAGGCCTTAATCTTGTCCTTTGATTTTAGTCTTAATAATTCCTATTATTATACTACTTCCTTTTAGATTTAGTAATAATAAAGCTTCTCCTTAGCTTCTTACTTACTCTACTTACTTTAATAGAATTATTTCTATATAGAGTAATAGATATCTAGGTCTAATTTAATATATTATAGTATTCCTAGAATTATATTATACTTCACTATAGGTATAATATTATAAGCTTAGTAGGTTTTCCTTATCTTTTCTATTAAATTAGGGGTAATAATATCTAGATATATCTTATCTGATGTAGGAATTTAGTACTTATCTATAGCTTTAGCTATAACTATTATATTAATAATCTTATAATCATAGCACCTTATCTATTCTTAATTAACAAAATTACTACTAGCACTACTATTAATTAAAGTAAATACTTACTAGCATCCTTTCAGAGTCTATATATAAATATATATAATAATACACAGTCCAATATTTATTTATATAGTATAAATTCCTAAGGCTGTACTAGTAGTATTAAGAAAATTAAATAGTTATTTTATATTAATACTATTATTTTATTTTAATTATAATTTAGGGTATAACTAATAGTAATAATCCTTAGTATAACCCTTCTTCCTATAGTTACTATAGGTTAGATTAATACTATTAAGATTCAGAGGTATAGCACTATTAATACTATTAACACTTTTCTAGTATAAATTATAGCTATATAGCTAGAAATAATAAATACTACAATCTTGACTTATCCCTTTATTACCTTAATAATTTAGTCTTCCCCATATGCTTATTCTATTTTCTAAATTTAGAGTTTAATTACTATTATTTAATTTAATTTAGAGTCCTTTTATTATATATTAGCACTCCAGCATACTATCTTTAATACCTTAGAGCCATGTTATATATACATTATAGCTTAGATTTGCAGATTTATACTAACTATTAGATTTCTTCTTTATCAATTCAAGTACTCTCGCCATTAGGTAAGCCTTTCACTGCTTCTTAGTATACTTAATACTAAGCTAACTTTCTTAGTTTTAAAGTATAATATTGAACTAAGTTATACTTTAGTTTTCTTACTACATTAAGGTTGTATAGACCT
The DNA here is from genome assembly GCA_022814505.1 of Talaromyces liani. NCBI lineage: Eukaryota > Fungi > Ascomycota > Eurotiomycetes > Eurotiales > Trichocomaceae > Talaromyces > Talaromyces liani. The sequence goes on from JAKLNL010000027.1 coordinate 419,576, forward strand.
AGTTTGCTTTCTTCTAGAATAGCTCTAGTAAGTTAATTTGCTATATTAGGAAGTTATTAAAATTATGCTATATTATTATATCTATATTAGTACTGTTATTTATCTCTTAATCCTACTAGGTCCTTATATCTTTACTAAAAGCCTTTACTATAGTAATAATCTTATATTTATTAGCTTTAGGGCCTATATAGTACTACTAGTTCTCTATAAAATAATATTTAAGCTCTAATTCAAAGGCTCTTTTCTAAGAGATTCCTTTTATAATATAATGCTATTTAAGGTTAAATTTAGGTAGCTTTACTGGCGCTACTATAGAGGATAAATAATTTATAGCTATAAGTTCTACTACTATAGCTACCATTATATCTTCCCTACTATTAGGTTATTGAGCTTAGTTAGATATCTATACTCTAATTACTATATTTTATAGTTTATAGATATAGTATAGCTATGCTACTTCTCTAGTTTATTATAGTAGTACTTTAGCTTACTAATAGTATATCTCTTTAATAGTAAGCTATACTATATAGCACTTAAGTTTAGTTTTAGTTATAGCTAGGATCTCTTCTTCTAAGCGTGCTTAGAAGGGTCCTAGTACTTTAATTTACTCTAGGCTATCCTTGCTATGGTATATAAAGATTTTTATTATTACGTCTTTAGATTTAGTTTAGCTTCATATTGTAGGGGCTATAATTCTAAACTCTATGCTACTAGACTCTTATAATAAGAGCAAATAGACTATTAAAGGGGTTTTTACAAGAGTATAGTAGTAAGAATAAGGAGTCTAGCTTCTAAATATAGAGGTCTGTATTGTTTGTAGCTATTTACTACTCTCTAGGATGTTTTAGCAACACAGCCTCAAGATATGCTCGCGTGCTAACTAATACACGATATCTAGCTAGCCAAGGTCATGTGATCCTGGTACATGAAGCTATCCACAGTGTCATTCATTCCACGGCCTTACAAGACTGATTTTAGGAGAAAGAGTTTGTTTGTTTGTTTTAATCAAGTTTATAGTCCATATGGAAACATACAGTTTATGACAGACCTTTGGATCACATGACT